>JAFMOC010000649.1:90000-151966 GCA_019802505.1 Corydoras sp. C115 | reverse complement strand
ATATATGGTAAACAACAACAATCAACCAGTCCATATATGGCATATCCCCCTACAGTCCATACACACCTCAATTCATATATATAAAGATTAAATTTCAGTCTCTGGAATCTACTCTGCAGATCTCTTTATTATAGAATTCACAATTCACAAAGCGTTTCGATCATATATTCATCTTTTAAACTTATAACAAAACATAACTAGTCAAATTTTAGATGTTTAAGATCAATATAATATGATTGATTGTGTTATATTTAAGACGCACCAGTACGCTCCACCCCACCCTCACACCAGCTGCCTTAAACATTGAACTCTGGGTAATTATGCAGATATATCGATGGCCACACGTCAGCTGCTCAATAAACAGTCGTATCGATCCAGGCAGGCGTGTATTGAATGACCCTCCCCCGGCAGACCTCGTCCCATTCAGGACGTGGACAATGAATGAACAGCTGTGGAATCAGCTGAGCATTATCACCACTGACCATCCTCCCAACTAGTGGACTGCGTCATGAGACGCCTTCAACTTCAACAGGCTGATACAAGACCAACTGCAACTCCTAGTTCAAGAGATATGTGACCTTTAAAAGGAACGCACACTTAAACACTGAACTCTTTATCTCTAGAGTGAAACATTTAGAGAGCAGTTTAAACTGGACAACACGGGGACAGCCATGATACAGCACTGCTGAAGCAATGTGGGATGAGGGTGGCAACCTTTGGGGTTTTTTGAAGCCCCAGCCTCCAAATAAAAAGTCAAACCATCCTAACCATTAGCTGGCAGGATGATCTTCACTGTCTTTTCTTAACAACGATGCATTTCTATCGACTCTCGTTCATTAAATTTAGCAGACACCTTAAGCAGCCTGTCTGGCACCAACAATCATGTCAACACATATACATCTATAGTCTAATCCAAAACATCTCCATCAGCGTGACACTCCTGCCACAGTGTTGTCTGGTTAAATGACAGTCTGGATGGGAGGATGTGCAGGTGTTCTGAATCAAGTTCTCAGTAAATCATTACAGTTAACTCTGTTTTTAAAAATATATTTCTATCTCGGGTGGAAAGTCCAAAAACATGGATCAAGTCAACTGAGTTCTCCAAATTGCCCCATATAGAGTGTGTCTGTGTGAGTGAGTGTGTGCCCAGCGATAGATTGGCGCCCTGTCCTGGGTGTATCTGCCCAGCGCCCGAAACGTTCTCCTCTGGATGGGCATGAGGAACCCCCCCGCGACCCTAATATAGGATAAAGTGGAAGATAATGAATGAATGAATGAATATTTGTGTACTCTGCACAGTCGATTTCTCGCATTTCGGCCTCTCGCAGCAATCAACCTTCAGAGTTGAGCAGACTGCAAAATTACAGTTAGAAACCACATGTGAGTCATTTTAATATGCAAATCCATTTATTTCCCTTTTAAATAATTACACTATTATTGTGGACAAATAGATATATATGTACACACTTCGCTACCTCAGGAACGTTTACTCTAGTGCAAGTTTAAATAAGAATCAGACCGATATACTGTTTGTTAAAGAGCACATTATATAATGCAGAATTGAACTGAGTAGTGTTTGCATAAAATTTGCACAAGAACCTCTAATCCTCCGCCTGACTGCGGCGCAACACGAAGTCGCACACGAGCCGCCTACGAAGAGCTACACACTGCTCAGAACACCACAGAACACACCGTCTGTTTTTAACGCTTAAGACTATCACAAGACAGATACACTTGCTGTCACATGTTTACTGTGTTGTACTGTATGTGTGGACCATGTGGGTGTGGCTAACTGCATGATCTAGATTAAAACCCCAAATTTAAACAGCGCCAGAGGCCAATAGAAGCAGATAGATTGTTATCACTCATATTTGACTAAGACTGGTGGCACATTTATAATCACATATGCAACACCGGTGATTTAAATTGTCCAACGTTTAGGTCAGCAACAAACATAGGACAGAGAGACCTATGAGAGGTCAGAAAGTTTCCATGTACTCCCCGTGTCCATGTGGGTTTCCTCTGGGTTCTTCAGTGTCTTTCCACAGACCAAAAACATGGATTTAAGGTGAATTTAAAAAAAATATATTTTAATTGCTGGTTTGATTTCCAGTCCCTCTAAGTGCTATAGCTGAAGTGCGCTTGGGCAAAGCACCTCAGTGCTCTCTGGGAGCTGTGTACAGGGCTGTTCACCACTCCGGGTACATGTGCTCACTTTACGGAGTGTGTGTGTGTGTGTGTGTGTGTCACTGCACGGATGGGTTAAATGTGGAGGACACTTTCCTCCTCAGATTCAGAGTATGGACAGAACGAGGGATACAGAATGATGCTCGACTTCGGTGGTCTTTAGTGTGATTTATTTTCTATGGTCTTTTGATTCATACCGTTTCTGAAGCTTCGAATAGCGAACTTTAATTTCTGAAACACCATGCAACCTTTTTATATTCATGAGAATCATTAAGTGTAAGAAATCGGACATACTACACTATTTTAAGACAGCTAGTGACTGAGATTGACGCCATTTATATGAAAAAGAAAAGAAAATTGTGCTCTAGTCTGTATTATCTACTGCCCCTCTCACCATTCTGTTCAACACGGTTGTGCATTTTTTATGAAATCTGTATTTCTAATTATTCTTGTCATTCTAATTCTGCTTCTTCTTCTTCGTCTTCTTGTTAGGGATGTTGCCCATTGCAACACAATCCACCGGAGACCCTGTTCCTCAAGCCCAGACCTGCAAACACCAAGAAATGGGACTGATGTGTTATTTTATCAAACACATTTTTAAATGTGGCGGCACGGTGGCTTAGTGGTTTAGCACGTTCTCCTCTCAGCACTAGGGATTCCCGGATCGAATCCCCATCTGGGTGGAGTTTCCATGTTCTCCCCGTGTCCGCGTGGGTTTCCTCCGGGTTCTCCGGTTTCCTCCCACAGTCCAAAAACATGGATCAAGTCAATTGAATTCTCAAAATTGCCCCATTTAGAGTGTGTATGTGTCTGTGTGAGTGAGTGTGTGCCCAGTGATAGATTGGCGCCCTGTCCTGGGTCTATCTGCCCAGCGCCCGAAACGTTCTCCCCTCGATGGGCATGGGGAACCCCACCGCGACCCTAATAGAGGATAAAGCGGAAGATAATGAATGAATGAATGAAATATAAAGTGTATATACAGTGTATTTTTTGTGGTGGAAGGATGAGAGCATGAAACGAGGTTAAAGCTGGAGGGTTTTTTTTTTACACGGTAGCGCCTCCTGCTGTTCATATTAGGTATCAACACAAAGAAATCAAACTCAAAAGCACTTACCATTTAAAATCTATCAATTTCTACTCATTTACATGAACATTCTTTGGCTTTGTGATGTCATAGTAAAGTGTGTTGTACAATCAGAATGAAATCAATGGGATGGTCTCACTCGTAAAGTGTGGTCCCACGACCCTGAACAGAACGATGTCCCATCCGGAGAGATTCGGAGAGTACTGACTCTGTTCTCATGTCCAAATAAAATGGACACCCTCGTTCCCTTCAGGACATCCCACACGTTTATAGTGTAGTCGTTGTAGCCACCGAACAGCAGTCTCCCTGCAAGACACCAAGTACAGTTCATACAATACACGGACAAGGAGTGAGATCCACTCATTACACCTACAGCAGTCTAAAGGACATTTTCGTTTACCCCAGACTTGTTGGACAGGGTTAAGTTCTTAGAGTTAAGTAATAAATAGATGAGTTTAAAGACTCTTACCACTCAGAGAGAAGTCAACACTGGAAGCTCCAAATATGATGCTTTCTTTGGAATAGATGGCCACCTCCCTGTCGGCCCTCAGGTCATAGAGACGACACTGAGGAGAAGAAAGCAGATTAAGGGGCTCGTCCTAAATGCAGACGACTCCTGGAAGCCGATGGAGAGAGGTGAGTAGTGGAGCTACGTGAGTTTAGATCAGTTTAAGAGGTTTAATTGTCTACAATAAGAGACCAGCAATGCAGTACACTAACCATTCTGCAGTGTGTGTGTGTGTGTGTGTGTGTGTGTATATCAATGCATGGCAATAAAGATATTTGTATATATGTATTAATGTATATTTTTAAAAGTGTATAAAATAAATAGAAAGTTAATTTCCAAATAAATTTCTCACTGTCGGCGGCACAGTGGCTTAGTGGTTAGCCCTCTCAGCACTAGGGATTCCCGGTTCGAATCCCCATCTGGGTGGAGTTTCCATGTTCTCCCCGTGTCTGCGTGGGTTGCCTCCAGGTTCTCCAGTTTGGATCAAGTCAATTGACAAAACATGGATCAAGTAAATTGAGTTCTCCAAATTGCCCCATATAGAGTGTGTGTGTGTGTGTATGCCCAGTGATAGATTGCCGCCCTGTCCTGGGTGTATCTGCCCAGCGCCCGAAACGTTCTCCCCTGGATGGGCATGAGGAACCCCCCCCAACGACCCTAGTAGAGGATAAAGCGGAAGATAATGAATGAATGAATAAATTTCTCACTGCCCCAATAAGATTTATATTGCAGTATACTGATTGTTGATTACAGATGTTAAATATAAATAAAAATAAACTTACAGTAGCATCATCTGAGCCAGAGGCAAACGCATCCCCGCTGGGATAGTACCTAAAAAAATAATACACAACCAGTTATTGTCTACAAATGAATCAGGTCAGATCACAAGGCTACGTCACAGAGACCCAGCTCACCGCACACTGTTTATATCCGACTCGTGAGTCTCGAATGACTGGATACACTGCCCCGTGCGCATGTCCCACACATTGGCCTTCTTATCACAGCCCTGAGCAAACACAGCAGAAATACAGGTCGCTGCACAACAACAATGCCGAGCAAGCAGAACTGCACCACGGGGAAACTGTCACGTGGAATTCTAACCCCAGAGACGAAGGTATTCCCAGTTTCAGATGGCGCCAGATCCAAGCAGAGCACATCAGCCGCGTGACCGTGGAAGCTCTGCAGCAGCTGCCCACTCTCCACATCCCACAGCGCACACGTTCCATCACCACTGGAGGTCAAGATCTGAAATCAGAATAAACCTAACTTGAGGAGCCACTTTGGTTTTAAGAATAAACATATTAGTGGCTTTATATATATATATATATATATATATATATATATATATATATATATATATATATATATATATATATATATATATATATGTGTGTGTGTTTGATATGTGTGTGTGTGTGTGTGTGTGTGTGTGTGTGTGTGTGTGTATATATATATATGTATATATATATATATATATATATATATATATATATATATATATATATATAAAAATCATTAATAATGTCTTAATAATGTATCGTGCACCTGCATGTCTGAGTTGGTGAAGCTGCAGGCAGATAGATAATTAGTGTGCATCGCCACCGACTTCTTCTTAGCTGCCAAGTTCTCGTTCTTGTCCAGGGATAAAGGATACACGGAACACTTGTTGTCGAGGCCACTGCAAGGTGACAGACATGAAGTATCCTTTAAAGTAAAACCAATGTCATAATAAAAGCAGATTACCACTTATTGTCCATGTTCTCAGTTCCACTGCCTGTAAAGATGGACTTTGTAGTTCTGCAATTCCAGATTATAGTCCATCTGTTTGTGTTCTGCAGTACATACTGTGTACGTCCCCTTCACTCTGTTCTAATGGTCAGGACCCCAATAGTACCACCACAGAGCAGGGGTTATTTGGTGGGTGTATTATTCCTATCCCAGCAGTGTCACTGTGGTGTTTAAATGAAACTCCAGCAGCACTGCTGCACTAAACCCCCCTCACCACATCAGTGTCACTGCAGAACTGACAACAAACAATCCACCACCCAAATGATACCTGTTCTGTGATGCTCCTGAGAACCAACAAAGGACACAGATAGACTACAGTCTGTAATTGTAGAACTGCAAAGTCCATCTATATAAGAGGGCGTGTCCAAACGTTTGACTACAAAGTCCATCTTTATGATAAGTGGAGGAAGCAGAGAATGGAGCCAGAAGGGCGTGGCTTTGGCTGGTTCTGTATATCAATGGACAACGGTGTGTATTTGGAAGAAATTGACATTTAGTTTAAACACAGACACAAGTCGTTTCATCACTCAGTAATTATTTTTCCTCAGAGATCTCCTAAAAAATCCCTCACCCGCATGCTACTGCACATCCAGAGGGCGCGTATGCACAGGCCATCACCCATGTACAGGGCATTGTTACTGCATGTTCCTGCAGGAAATAAGAGAGGAAAACGGTTTATAATATAAATAAATACGCATCAGTCGTTACCTCTGAGAATGAAGAGATTGATTTACCTTGTTGGTTGTGAAAGCATCCCACACGATTACCTTTCCATCCTAAACAACAGAACCACAAATGAGAAAATCTCAAAAGAACATAGACAAAGATAAAATGATACCATTCATTCATTCATCCATTATCTTCTGCTTTATCCTCTATTAGGGTCGCGGTGGGGTTCCCCATGCCCATCCAGGGGAGAACGTCTCGGGCGCTGGGCAGATACACCCAGGACAGGGCGCCTATCTATCGCTGGCCACACACTCACTCACACAGACACACTCTATATGGGGCAATTTGGAGAACTCAATTGACTTGATCCATGTTTTTGGACTGTGGGAGGAAACCAAAGAAACCCACGTGGACACGGGGAGAACATGGAAACTCCACCCAGATGGGGATTCGAACCGGGAATCCCTAGTGCTGAGAGGAGAACATGCTAACCTGAAGTGATACCATCCATTCTTTATTCTTTGAGGTTTAAAGTTTAAAGGCTTGAGGTTCAACATGGATTAAAGGCCACTTGGCTATTAATAAATTAATAAATAATAAATTGATAAATTTAAATCAGGGCGACACGGTGAGTCTCCATGTTCTGTCTGTTTACACGGGGTTCTTCTGTTTTCTCTCACAGACACAATTCAAGGTGAACTGGCTGCTCTAAATTGCCCCTGTGTGTGAGTGTCTTAAGAGAATAGATAAAATTTGTATAAATTAAGTAAAATAGGGCGGCACAGTGGCTTAGTGGTTAGCACGTTCACCTCTCAGCACTAGGGATTCCCGGTTCGAATCCCCTTCTGGGTGGAGTTTCCATGTTCTCCCCGTGTCCGTGTGGGTTTCCCCCGGGTTCTCCGGTTTCCTCCCACAGTCCAAAAACATGGATCAAGTCAATTGAGTTCTCCAAATTGCCCCATGTAGAGTATGTATGTGTGAGTGAGTGTGTGCCCAGCGATGGATTGGCGCCCTGTCCTGGGTGTATCTGCCCAGCTCCCGAAACGTTCTCCCCTGGATGGGCATGAGGAACCCCACCGCGACCCTAATAGAGGATAAAGCGGGAGATAATGAATGAATGAATAAGTAAAATATATATTACTATAAGAGACAATGTGCATCTGTTTTTGCAACTAATGCAGTGCAAAGTGTTAACTAAGAACTTTTAAAAAATGTAAAAAATGATGCATCATTACATCACTAGTTTTTTATATAAAATAGTTTTTAATGAAGTCTAATTAAAAGCTCATCGAGAGAAGACAATGCCGACTGATCCGTGCCTGAATCCTGCTGTTTAAGTTATTTCATCCATGTCTTGGAAATCGATATTAATAATAAATAATAAAATATTGACCACTTGCATACGTCTGCACTCAAACCACAGCCATTACCCCTCTGCTAATCACACTTCCTGTAGAGAAAGTGACTCAGCCCTAAATGGCTTCCTGTGGGACACACATCTGGGTGTAGCAGACATTAATTCGCACCATGGAAAGTGCACTTTGGAAAGAGGAGGATGAAGAGCGAGGAGTTCAGAGTTGTACCTGGGAGGAGCTCACGATTCTTCTCTTGTCCTTACACCAGTCCATGCAGAGAACTTTATTGCCATGTCCTTTCAAAGTTCTCCTGGTCTTCATGACGAACTGACCCAGAGCCTCTACTCTTTCTGCCACTTGGTGTACTGGATAAAGAAGGAAATTTTTTTCAATGGACAGCAAAATAACCCTGTCTGTCCTGATTTGCCACACGAAACGAGGGCCTTTAGATGGACTGCTTCTGGTTGCAAGACGTGGGCCACATCTGCACCAAGTTCGGGCCCGATGCAACAGGGCAAGCAAACCCATCAAATACCTAATGCCCCAAGCTGGAGCAATTTGCCCCCTCCCCCAGACTAGATGTTTTAGGACGCGTGGGCCAAATGAATGTTTTTATATAAGGGCCATATCGGGCTCCAGCAGTGCGCTGACAGTAACATATCTCAGCCAAATGTGGCCCACGTCAAAACAGCCCTGTCTGTCCTGATTTGCCACTTTTCCTGACCAACCGAGGGCCTTTAGATGGACTGCTTCTGGTTGCAAGACGTGGGCCACATCTGCGCCAGGTTAGGGCCCGATGCAACAGGGCAAGCAAACCCATCAAATACCTAATGCCCCAAGCTGGAGCAATTTGCCCCCCACCTTACCCCCCCCAATGTCTCCCAAATGCAGACTAGATGTTTTTAGGACGTGTGGGCCAAATGAATGTTTTTATATAAGGGCCATATCGGGCTCCAGCAGTGGGCTGACAGAAACATATCTCAGCCAAATGTGGCCCACGTCCATTTGCAGGATGTCCATGTTAATCACACACAGCATAATCAGATCTCTGTCTCCCAAAAAGATCAATCGCTCGGATTAAAAATCAAAACGCATGAATCATAAGATCTGAATCGATGGTGTCGTCATCAGCAGAATGTTTTTTTAAAGCAGTATGATATTAAAGAGGACAAACGATCTGGTAGAGAACGTGTGAAATGGATGAAGGCTGTTATATATAAGGGCTAAAAATATTACGTCAAAACAACCCTGTCTGTCCAGATTTGCCACTTTTCCTGACCAACCGAGGGCCTTTAGATGGACTGCTTCTGGTTGCAAGACGTGGGCCACATCTGCACCAGGTTAGGGCCCGATGCAACAGGGCAAGCAAACCCATCAAATACCTAATGCCCCAAGCTGGAGCAATTTGCCCCCCAACCCCCCAATGTATGCCAAATGTAGACTAGATGTTTTTAGGACACGTGGGCCAAATGAATGTTTTTATATAAGGGCCATATCGGGCTCCAGCAGTGGGCTCAGCCAAATGTGGCCCACGTCCATAAGCAGGATGTCCATGTTAATCACACACAGCATAATCAGATCTCTGTCTCCCAAAAAGATCAATCGCTCGGATTAAAAATCAAAACGCATGAATCATAAGATCTGAATGGATGGTGTCGTCATCAGCAGAATGTTTTTTTAAGCAGTATGATATTATAGAGGACAAACGATCTGGTAGAGAACGTGTGAAATGGATGAAGGCTGTTATATATAAGGGCTAAAAATATTACCTCAAAACAACCCTGTCTGTCCAGATTTGCCACTTTTCCTGACCAACCGAGGGCCTTTAGATGGACTGCTTCTGGTTGCGAGACGTGGGCCACATCCGCGCCAGGTTAGGGCCACACACAGGCCCAATGCAACAGGGCAAGCAAACCCATCAAATACCTAGTGCCCCAAGCTGGAGCAATTTGCCCCCCCAATGTCTCCCAAATGCAGACTAGATGTTTTTAGGACGCGTGGGCCAAATGAATGTTTTTATATAAGGGCCATATCGGGCTCCAGCAGTGCGCTGACAGTAACATATCTCAGCCAAATGTGGCCCACGTCCATTTGCAGGATGTCCATGTTAATCACACACAGCATAATCAGATCTCTGTCTCCCAAAAAGATCAATCGCTCGGATTAAAAATCAAAACGCATGAATCATAAGATCTGAATCGATGGTTTTGTCATCAGCAGAATGTTTTTTTTAAGCAGTATGATATTAAAGAGGACAAACGATCTGGTAGAGAACGTGTGAAATGGATGTTATATATAAGGGCTAAAAATATCCACTGCAGCTCCAGGTTCGAGGAAACGAAGCCAGCCGCGATGCACGGCGGTCTCCATCGCAGACGCGCGGCTCGTCGTGTAAACGCGGCGGAACGGGAGTAAATGGTGGCTGCGGCGGGTGAGCGCTGCCGGGCCTGGGCGGATGCTGTACTCACGCTCCACGTCGTGCAGCTTGGCCCGTTCCTCCTCCAGCTTCGTCTTCAGAGTCTCGGATTCGGATTTCAGCTTCGCGATGGTCTCGCTCGGCTGCACGTCCTGCGCCGCCATCGCTTCCCCCGAAAGAGACGCCGTTTCAGCTCGACAGCCCCGCGGTGATGGAGCCTCCTGCAGGCGGACGCGGCGGAGCCTGATGGAAGCTGCTTGTTGTTCAACCTCCGACTGATGCAGATGACGTGACGTCAGCAGAAGGATGCCCTGCATCCAGCACCTCGGTGGCGCATCCTCCGCCTGCGTCAGAGCGCAGCGCCCACCTGCTGGAACCGATCAGACACACGGGTTCCTCACAGACACACGGGTTCCTCAGGCTGCTGGAACCGATCAGACACACGGGTTCCTCAGACTGCTGGAACCGATCAGACACACGGGTTCCTCAGACTGCTGGAACCGATCAGACACACGGGTTCCTCACAGACACACGGGTTCCTCAGACTGCTGGAACCGATCAGACACACGGGTTCCTCACAGACACACGGGTTCCTCAGGTTGCTGGAACCGATCAGACACACGGGTTCCTCACAGACACACGGGTTCCTCAGACTGCTGGAACCGATCAGACGATCAGACACACGGGTTCCTCAGACTGCTGGAACCAAGCAGACACACGGGTTCCTCAGACTGCTGGTACCGATCAGACACACGGGTTCCTCAGACTGCTGGAACCGATCAGACACACGGGTTCCTCACAGACACACGGGTTCCTCAGACTGCTGGAACCGATCAGACACACGGGTTCCTCACAGACACACGGGTTCCTCAGGCTGCTGGAACCGATCAGACACACAGGTTCCTCAGGCTGCTGGAACCGATCAGACACACGGGTTCCTCACAGACACACGGGTTCCTCACAGACACACGGGTTCCTCAGACTGCTGGAACCGATCAGACACACGGGTTCCTCAGACTGCTGGAATCCTCACAGACACACGGGTTCCTCAGGCTGCTGGAACCGATCAGACACACGGGTTCCTCACAGACACACGGGTTCCTCAGACTGCTGGAACCGATCAGACACACGGGTTCCTCACAGACACACGGGTTCCTCAGACTGCTGGAACCGATCAGACACACGGGTTCCTCACAGACACACGGGTTCCTCAGACTGCTGGAACCGATCAGACACACGGGTTCCTCACAGACACACGGGTTCCTCAGACTGCTGGAACCGATCAGACACACGGGTTCCTCACAGACACACGGGTTCCTCAGGCTGCTGGAACCGATCAGACACACAGGTTCCTCAGGCTGCTGGAACCGATCAGACACACGGGTTCCTCACAGACACACGGGTTCCTCACAGACACACGGGTTCCTCAGACTGCTGGAACCGATCAGACACACGGGTTCCTCAGACTGCTGGAATCCTCACAGACACACGGGTTCCTCAGGCTGCTGGAACCGATCAGACACACGGGTTCCTCACAGACACACGGGTTCCTCAGACTGCTGGAACCGATCAGACACACGGGTTCCTCACAGACACACGGGTTCCTCAGACTGCTGGAACCGATCAGACACACGGGTTCCTCACAGACACACGGGTTCCTCAGACTGCTGGAACCGATCAGACACACGGGTTCCTCAGGCTGCTGGAACCGATCAGACACACGGGTTCCTCAGGCTGCTGGAACCGATCAGACACACGGGTTCCTCAGGCTGCTGGAACCGATCAGACACACGGGTTCCTCAGGCTGCTGGAACCGATCAGACACACGGGTTCCTCAGACTGCTGGAACCGATCAGACACACGGGTTCCTCACAGACACACGGGTTCCTCAGACTGCTGGAACCGATCAGACACACGGGTTCCTCAGGCTGCTGGAACCGATCAGACGATCAGACACACGGGTTCCTCAGACTGCTGGAACCAATCAGACACACGGGTTCCTCAGACTGCTGGAACCGATCAGACACACGGGTTCCTCAGACTGCTGGAACCGATCAGACACACGGGTTCCTCAGGCTGCTGGAACCGATCAGACACACGGGTTCCTCAGGCTGCTGGAACCGATCAGACACACGGGTTCCTCAGGCTGCTGGAACCGATCAGACACACGGGTTCCTCAGGCTGCTGGAACCGATCAGACTGATCAGACACACAGGTTCCTCAGACTGCTGGAACCGAGCTGCTGGAACCGATCAGACTGATCAGACACACGGGTTCCTCAGACTGCTGGAACCGAGCTGCTGGAACCGATCAGACACACGGGTTCCTCACAGACACACGGGTTCCTCAGGCTGCTGGAACCGATCAGACACACGGGTTCCTCAGGCTACTGGAACCGATCAGACTGATCAGACACACGGGTTCCTCAGGCTGCTGGAACCGATCCGAATGATCAGACACACGGGTTCCTCAGACTGCTGATACCGATCAGACGCACGGGTTCCTCAGGCTGCTGGAACCGATCAGACGCACGAGTTCCTCAGACTGCTGGAACCGGTCAGACACACGGGTTCCTCAGGCTGCTGGAACCAATCAGACACACAGGTTCTCCTCCAGAGTAAATTGCCCCTATCGAATTGGCCAGAGTAAATTGCCCCTATCAAAATAGCTTCTATTAAGTTTGTGTGTGTGGCACCCTGTAGGTATCTGCCCAGTGCCTTCAATGTTCTTTACCAAACCCTGCACAACTAAAATAAGAATAAATAATCAGATAAAGTAATAAAATAAAGAATAAAAGAAGACACATTGTTATAAAATTGTTTTTATTTTTATAATCTAACATATTACAATTTAATTTAGTAAAGTAATTAATTTCTTTGTAACAATTTATCATCATAAAATGGCAAGGGGTTCAAATGTTCCAAACGGACCGCTTCCACAAAATCAGCAATACACATCATACTTAATCAAATAAACTTCTAAAGATTAAAATATGGGTTTACGTCAGTGAGAGGAACCTCAGAGCATGATGTCAGACGCTTGCAATGACATGTTTTCTACTAAAATTAAAACTCATTTTAAAAATCACACAGAGATACTGAAATATTTTGATACAAAATAATGAACTAAAGTAATAAAGTGATAGTGATCTATTCTGTCTGCTGTGCTTACACATTTAACCCATCCGTGCCATGACATACACACACACACACACACACACACACACACACACACACACACACACACACTGAGTGAAGTGAGCACACATGCCTGGAGCAGTGGGCAGTCCTGCAAGTGGCACCCAGGGTGCAATTGGGGTTATGTGGCTTGCCCAAGGGTACTTCAGCTGGGACCAGGAATCAAGCCGACAGCTACCCAACCAACCAGGTTAGATGGTAAAAAGTGTCACACACGAGTAACGAAGTCTAGATTGAGGCTGATGGGGATCTGCAGGAGCTCCAAAGCTTGTGCGGACGGGCAAAAAGGAAACGTGACCTGAAAACGATACTGCGCCTCCGTCATGAGCTGACTCTGACTCTGACTCTGACTCGAACCCTCGCGCTCCTGCAGCAGCGCCTGTTACAAAGAATCCCAAACACAAACATGTCTAAATATAGCACCTTAACATTTACACTTCACACATGTAGATCTGAAATAACATCATTACAAAATACATTCAGTTAGAGGATTTATAAAAATAATAAAATAATAATAATTCTGGATAGTACAGACATGGAAACACTTACCTGAACCTTTCTTACAAATGACGGCGCCACTCGCTTTTCAAAATCATCAATGGGAGTATACGAGTTCAGGATCTTCACAATCTGAGAAGAGTGCACAGAAATAATACACTTCTGCGGATGATCACAGCCAAAAAGGCCAGGGCTAAATTTCGTTAAACCCTCGATTAAGAAAAAAATACACAGTACCAGTCAAAAGTTTGGACACGCCCTCTTATATTGATGGACTTTGTAGTTCTACATTTACATTACATTTGGTAGACGCTTTTATCCAAAGTGGGTTCATCACAACATCCCTGGAGCAATGAGGGTTAAGAGTCTCGCTCAAGAACCCACATTGGTAACTTCAGTGGTCCTGAGATTTGAAACCCCAACCTTCAGATTGAAAGCCCAACACCCTGACCACTGAGCTACCTTTCCCTCAAAACAAGTTCTACAATTACAGACTGTAGTCCATCTGTGTTCTTTGTTGTTGTTAGTCCCCTGTTGGTTCTCTGTTGGTCAGGAGCATCACAGAACAGGTATCATTTGGGTGGTGGATTGTTTATTGTCAGTTCTGCAATGACACTGATGTGGTGAGGGGGTTTTAGTGCAGCAGTGCTGCTGGAGTTTCATTTAAACACCTTAGTGACACTGCTGGGATAGGAATAATGCACCAACCAAATAACCCAAAATAGTGGTACTATTGTGGTTCTGACCATTGGAACAGAGTAAAGATGAGGTACATAGTATGTACTGTAGAACACAAACAGATGGACTACATTCTGGAATTGGAGAACTACAAAGTCCATCTTTACAGGAAATGGAATTGAGAACATGGATGATGAGTGTAGAAGATCTGTGACTTACAAATCACGTGGATTTAGTAAGATTGAGTCAGTCGTACCTGGATGGGTGAAAGCTCTTGGCATCTTTGCTGGATCTCCAGTGCGTCCTCATCAGTGGTTTTGTTTACTTGCAGAAGCCACGCCACTTGTGAGAGGGACCCAAGCGTCTCCATAATACTGTAACCCTGAAGGTCCTGTTCCTTTAACCACTCCTCCAGGTAACTGATATTACACCTGAGGATGTGGAATGGAAGGGGACATGCTGATCGCATTCCGAACAAATTATTATTTGGAAGTGGAGTTAATGTAGGAAAGGCAGGTGCCGTACTCCTTAGCTACCTCCACTCACCGGATCTGCATGCCCTTGCGGCAGGAACAGAGGTCCTTGCGGAGGAGGATGCTGTTGAGTGAGGTGGTTCCGATCAGGTAGAAGAGCTGACGGAAGGTCTGTCCCCTCAGCTGCACCTCCATGCCTTGCTGTTCCATGCAGTGGTGGAAGGAGCTCATCAGCTCCAGGACAGAAGAGATGCTGTAGTTCTGACCCTGGCCGTCGGTCCGCTCAGCGTCCAGCACGCTGCTGGTGCGCTTCCGGAAGCCTGTGGGCTTCATGCTTGAGATGCCCTGCAGACTCTCGTGCTCCAGCATCGCAGGCACTGTGTGGCGTGGGTGATACGATGTGAACACAGCCATCAAAATTCAACTGATCAAACAAACAAAATGACGAACCAATCATAGGCGAGATGGCGTCCTCCATGATGCCGATGAACTGGTGATAGATACGGATTGCGAGATCACTCAGGATCTGTCTGTACTCTGAAAGATCAAAGTTCTGCAAGCAGTTCTTGATCTGCCGAGGTGTGTTGTGCTTCAGAAACTCCTAGTCACGACAGAGTGGGACGTTTAAAGCTCTAAACACAATGCATTAGAGGACGACAATGGAGAAAAATAAAGAAAAAGGCACTCACTTCCTCTCCACTGTATTGTTTCAGGCAGTTAAGCAGGTGGTAGGTGTTGGAAAGCCAAAAGGACAAAAACTCAAAGTTTTCCTGACGATCCTGAAACCCGGAGAGACCAACTAAATTATTATGGGATTAAAACCTCAGATTTAATTATTAGGTTTAACGTGACGACACTCTAATAGAGGATTCCCAGTTCGAATCCCCATCCCCCAAAACATGGATCAATTCAATTGATTTCTCCAAATTGCCCCATATAGAGTGTGTCTGTGTGAGTGAGTGTGTGCCCAGCGATAGGTTGGCGCCCTGTCCTGGGTGTATCTGCCCAGCGCCCGAAACGTTCTCCCCTGGATGGGCATGGGGAACCCCCCCGCGACCCTAATAGAGGATAAAGCGGGAGATAATGAATGAATGAATGAAACTAAATTACTTACTAAAGTAATCTTAATACCTATGCACATATATACACATAAACACCTAATTAAAATCTATTAGTAATGCTAATTGGCTTCGTCAGTCTAATACACCATATTATCTACATTTAAAATGCTTTATCTGTAGACTTTTTTTTTTTACTTTCTGGCCAAAAAAAACATTCTTGAAATGTTAAAGTACGGTACATTTGCTGATGTTTTAAAGCCTGCCTGTCTTACCAAGATGACCTGTTTTATTGCAGTGATGATGGCATTCATGAGGGACTTCAGTTTCTCTCCATCGTTCAGGTAGTCCGCATGTCGGATGCACATGAACAGCAGATGGGCAGCGAATCCAGGAATCATATTCACAGCTACTCCTCTTGGTTTTAAGTCTGCAGATAATAGACCAAGTCATAGATGTATTAAAATAAGAAGTAGCTGGTCCTGAGCATCCGTCTCCATCACCCCAAACGCATACCTGTCCCATAAACCTATGAGTTAGTCTGAGTCTACTCTGTGATGGACAGATGACCTCATCTCATCGCATCTCATCTCATCATCTTTTACTTTATCCTATACTAGGGACAAGGGTTGTGATGCCCATAGAATGTGCTAATAACTTGAAAATATAAGCACACAAACATATAAATATAAAAATATCATTACCAAAAATTAAAATCTGCACAATCCTGTCCTCGTCCTCCTTCTTATACTCCAGCATGCCAAGGTATTCTTTAGGAACTGCTGGTGCAGCTTTGTCATTGGCTGATGGGATAAGACACAAGGAACGGTGAACTCTGTTAGATGTTTTCTATCTCACTCAACCTTCAGTCCACAGTTGGCCATGCGCTTTACCTTTCATAGGGACTTGGAGAGCTTTGATTTGGTCTTGCAGCCTCTTTATCGTTCGGTCTTTCATATCTAATTGTTCTTCAAAGTCCTAAAAAACGATAAAAAGAGCTGTAGTGTTAGTGTCCATGCGATATGATGCACTCTGGAAGACCGACAGCATGTGGGCACTATGACACACACCATGTTCTCAGCGGTGAGGCGGGAGGTCTCCTGACGGAGTTTGTTCTTGGCTTCATTATCTGTTTGTTGAACTCTCTTTAGCTGTTCTATCTCATTATTCAGTTCCTCCAGCTTCAGTCCCAGCTCCTCGTTTTGCTTTTCAGCCTCCTGATTTCTTACCTCCACGATCCTGTGTTTGTTAAAACCACACACTTACACAGCCGTGTAGTACTTAATTATAATATCTTTATGTATGAGTCTCTAAATACCCAAAATACCCAGTTTATCAGACATATATTTTATATTGCAGTAACCTGGATTTAAATCAGCAGTTTTTAGAACACACTTCTACATTCTTAAGGGTTTAACAGAAACGAGACGTTTACCTTCTTTGTGAACTCTGCTCTTCGAGCTTTGTCTGGAGCTCATTGCAAAGACTTGTCAGTTGTTCTATGAAATATTTAAAACACTCTGATGAACCTCCGGTAGAAATGCAACATTAATCATTAATGAGTGCTGATTTCATCCCTAAACTCACCCGTCATCTCAATACTTTGCTCTTTCAGCTGTGTTTCTAAACCTTGCTTATGATGCTGCAGCTCGGCTACCTGTTGCATTAGTTCTGGGATCACCTGCAAACATCAAACACACACACACACACACACACACACACACACACACACACACACACACACACACCAATATCAATTTCATTCATTATATTCCGCTTTATCTTCTATTAGGGTCGCGGTGGGGTTCCCCATGCCCATCCAGGGGAGAACGTCTCGGGCGCTGGGCAGATAGACCCAGGACAGGGTGCCAATCCATCTTTGGGCACACACTCACTCACACAGACACACTCTATATGGGGCAATTTGGAGAACTCAATTGACTTGATCCATGTTTTTGGACTGTGGGAGGAAACCGGAGAACCCGGAGGAAACCCACGCAGACACGGGGAGAACATGGAAACTCCACCCAGATGGGGATTCGAACCGGGAATCCCTAGTGCTGAGAGGAGAACATGCTAAACCACTAAGCCACCGTGCCGCCCCAATATCAATTTGATAATCACATTGATACAGACTCTAATTCCAATAGCGGAGCTGTTGCTCAGTAGGTTTTGTCTTTATTGTGCAGGACGGCCAGTTAGCAGAATTCGTCTCATCTTTTTTTTATTATTATTATTTATTATTATTATTATTATTATATTTATTATTATATTTTTTAAAGATTCATCACTTCGGTTAAAAAAAAACCGACCTAAACAGTAATAACCAAATGTGAATAAATAATGAAATAGTGCCATCATGCGGTTAAAAGCTGGAACTACGGATCCCAAACGTTCTCTTAATTAGCACAACATGCTAAAGTATCTTTAATAACCTGTTTCCGTTGTTTTGCTAACAAAACGCCCACAGCGTCGAATATAAACGAAGTTTAAACCACATTAATGGAGGTATATTTGTATATTCTGCCCTAAATTTACCACTACACGAATTTTTAATCTCAGAGTAATAGCCAATCACAGGAGGTGATTTGTTCATTAAAATGTGTTTACATTTGCCAAACGTCCATGATATAGTTATAAAGATGGAAAAATTAAACTTAATGTTTTTTTATATTTAAATCAAGTCAATTAAATCTAAAAAAGGCAAATGTACAGTAATTTGCCTTCACATAATAATAATAATAATAATAATAATAATAATAATAATAATAATAATAATAATAATAATTCATTTATTCATTCATTCATTATCTCCCGCTTTATCCTCTATTAGGATCGCGGGGGGGGAGTGTTCCCCATGCCCATCCAGGGGAGAACATCTCAGGCGCTGGGCAGATAGACCCAGGACAGGGCGCCAACCCATCGCTGGGCACACACTCACTCACACAGACACTCTCCATTTGGGGCAATTTTGAGAATTCAATTCACCTTGACCCATGTTTTTGGAGTGTGGGAGGAAACCGGAGAACCCGGAGGAAACCCACCCAGACACAGGGAGAACATGGAAACTCCACCCAGATGGGGATTCGAACCGGGAATCCCTAGTGCTGAGAGGCGAACGTGCTGACCACTAAGCCACCGTGCCGCCCTTGCTTTAAAATTATTTTACCAATTATTATAAATTATTAGATTATTGTGTAGGTGTCCCAAAACTGACCTTCACAGATCTAAAGGAGAACGTGCTAAACCACTAAGCCACCGTGCCCAATAATAATAATAATAATAATAATAATAATAATAATAATAAGATGTTTAAACACATGACCAAATGCTTTTAAAATATTTTTTAAAATATAAAATCATTTATAAATGTATAATGTGGCTGCTACCATGTTTTCAGCGGTGAGACGGGTCACTTCTTGCCCGATGCTGAGGTTGATATCAGTTTTCTCCTCAAACAGGGTTTGTAGTTGTTGGTTCTCTTTAATCAGGTGATCATTTCGGAAGACCATGGCCTGCAGCTTACTCTCATAGGATTCCTTCTGCTCTCGTAACTGAGCCTCCATCAGTCTAACAAGAAGAACATCTTGGTTAAGCAGATCAGTTCTTCTAGAACACAAATAAAGTGTTTATATATATATTGAGGATCATAAACCTGCTGGCATTCTGCAGACCCTCAAAGCCAATCAGCAGACCCCCTTCATCTTCAAAAGGCTCTGAAGCCTCGTTTTTTAACCTGTAAGAAAGGGCAACATAATAAATTCAAGCCTCCTGAGGTTTTTCATGTGCAACTTTTGAAGAAGGAAGAACAGAATTGTTTAAGGTTTTGGATAGAAGGAAAAATAACCGGAGAATGTCGTACTGATCTGTTGTGTCTCCCAGCAGCTGTCTCGTAATTAAACTAACTTTTTCTAAGAAGAAAAAATAAAAGAAAATCTATATCACTTGATCCGGCAGGGAATTTATTATCATCAATAACAGTGAATGTGAGTTTAAATAGCACTCTTATTTTCAGCTCAGTACCTCTGGCCTCCTGAGTTCTCTGCCACATTTTCCTTTCTGTCTCAGTTTTCTCGGTTTGAAGGCTGTTAATCTCCTTTCGTAACTCCGGTATCACCTACACCGAGCAGAATGAAAGACAGATTAACTAGAGGATCAGCCAGCATGTTTACAACACAGTGAAAATATACACCTGTCCAACTGGCACCTTTATTTTAGGATTGTGAATGTATGAGGGTAGTTGTAGTTCTAAGATTACAGACTGTAGGTTCTGTTTCACTGCCTTTACTCTGTCTGTCCTCTCACGGTCAGATCCTGCTTGCTGTTACATGTACCTTGACATGCTTGGTGAGTTGTGCAAGCTGTTCCCGGAGCTCTTTGAGGTTCTGACTGTCCTCCTCTGTTTGTCCCTGAAGTCGAATCCTTTCTTCCTTCAGCCTGCGATTTTCCTCCTTCAGCGCTGCAAGTTCCTTCTCCAGATCTTCCTTCAGCAGCTCACTGCTGTGTTCTGCCACTCTGACAAAGCAGAGGAAAAAAAGCTGAAGCAAAGTTTAAAATAATCAGATCATCTGATGTATGAGCTAAAACCACAAAGACTGACCACAAAGAAGGGGCAGCAATGATGCCAGTGAATGGGTTAAACGTTTAACAGCGACCACGCCCAAAGGCCAAGGAGCATGCATGTTCTGTATTAGAGGAAATAATGATGGGAAGCAGGGGGCACATGACTGACCCTGCACAGTAAGCCTCATTATACCTCATAACGGGGGCAACGATAGATAAACTAAAGGTATAAATATTATATAATGACCAATAAGGGGGGCACGGTGGCTTAGTGTTTAGCATGTTCTCCTCTCAGCACTAGGGATTCCCGGTTCGAATCCCCATCTGGGTGGAGTTTTCATGTTCTCCCCGTGTCTGCGTGGGTTTGCTCCGGGTTCTCCGGTTTCCTCCCACAGTCCAAAAACATGGATCAAATCAAATGAGTTCTCCAAATTGCCCCATATAGAGTGTGTCTGTGTGAGTGAGTGTGTGCCTAGCGATAGGTTGGCACCCTGTCCTGGGTGTATCTGCCTGGCGCCCAAAACGTTCTCCCCTGGATGGGCATGGGGAACCCCCCCCCGCGACCCTAATAGAGGATAAAGCTGAAGGTAATGAATGAATGAATGAATATAATGACCAATGAGCGAAGTGATACATTCTAGCTTGGTGTGTGTGTGTGTGTGTGTGTGTGTGTGTATACGGCTGTTTTACTTTCGAAGTCTCTCTTCTCTCGTAAGGTCCTCTGTAAGTTTTAACTTGGTCTCCTCAAAATTGTCTGCAAAAAGCGGCACATTGGGTTCAGAAGCAAAAGTGCAGATATGATGAAATTTCTGCATTTTAAACAAATACCTTTCATTTTGCTGATGACATCTTTGCATTTCTGCTGAACAGCCTGATTCTCCAGCCTGAGTGCGTCCCTTTCACTCTGGAGCTGCAGCATCACCTTATGGAGAGTGAAACAAGACATTCAGCACGAGGACATTCAGCACGAGGACATTCAGCACGAGGACATTCAGCACGAGGACATTCAGCACGAGGACATTCAGCACGAGGACATTCAGCACGAGGACATTCATCTAATGAACTAATGTTAAAACATCTGGATTGCAGATCTTGCACTCTGTGTGGTGCATGTCTCACCTTACTGTTCTCCTCTTTACTCTTTTTCTCTCTCTCTTCTGCAGCTGCTCGACCACCGGTTGCTTTGTTGAGCTCCACCTCGAGAACATGCATCCTATCCAATCCCTGAGCGTGCGCGGCGGCCAGACCGGTCAGTCTCTCCATTAGTCCCCGGTTTTCTTTATTCTGTGAGAACAACTTTAAATTGAACATCTGGCTCTCTGTTTAATCCGATGACGCGTGGATAAGTTAAAGGACTACAGCATTATACACCGATCAGCATCTTTAATGAAAGGACAGTGAAAGGATCATGATCTGACCTGTTCTTCCACTTTTTTCTTTAGCTGTTGAACTCTGAAGGAGAGCTGCACATTAAGAACGAGCCTGCGCATCGTCTGAAAGCGCCGACGCACCAGCCAGGCCCGGGCGTACTTCTGGAGAACCAGTGCTTTATGTTCTGCCACCATCTTAATCAGCAGAAATCAAAGCACACCAACACACAAAGATGATATATATATACAATATATATATATAGAGAGAGATAGATAGATAGACAGACAGACAGACAGACAGACAGACAGACAGATATTTACATTACATTTAAATTTAGTCATTAAGCAGACGCTTTTATCCAAAGCGACTTACAAATGAGAACACCACAAGTCAGAAGCCATGGAGAAAACCAACTATACTGTAAATTCATCAAACCTGATTGTTATTCGAAGCTGCGCCCCCCCGCCTTTTTTTTTTTATTATTATTATTTTTTTATAACAGGTATTTGTTAAAGAGATGCGTCTTAAGTAGTTTCTTAAAACTGTTTAGAGATTCTGCCTTACGGACAGAGTTGGGAAGATCGTTCCACCATTTTGCAGTGGTGAACGCCACAGAATGAGATTTAGCTCCTTGGTGAGGTGGAACCACCAGGCGGCAATCATCACTGGAGCGAAGTGAACGAGTCGGAGTGTATTTTGAAAAGATAGAGTGAAGGTAGGAGGGGGAAGATCCAGAAATGGTTCTGTATGCTAGAGTCAGTGACTTGTACTGAATGCGAGCAGCTACAGGAAGCCAATGGAGGGAAGTGAGTAATGGAGTGACATGAGTTCGCTTGGGGGTTAAACACGAGTCGGGCTGCAGAGTTTTGATATATAGACAGACAGACAGACAGATAGATATATAGACAGACAGAAAGACAGACAGACAGATAGATATTACAGAAAAGTAGAAATCAGTTTGGGTCAGACACTCTTTACCTTTTTGTAGCGCCGGCGCGCCACCCATCCTCTGACGTAGGCCTGGATAGTGACTGTAGCCACTAAAATCCTCTTGTAAAGCCGGCGAGCGCGATAGCCACGGCAGTGTCTCTGGATGACCACTGCGGCCCAGGCCTGTTTCAGAACCGCTGCTGTTATTGTGTGTCTAGAACAAAACAAGTTTATAACAAATGAGATTTCAATTGTTTATCAGCCATGCAATGTCTTTAAAGCTCTGTTTCAGATGTTTATGGCTGTTTTGTTAGAACTCTATTTAAAATAATACTTTATTTTCTGCAAATCTATGCGATCGACTTCAATTTTGTGGTAAAATCCGGGTCGACATGATTACATCAGGCTTAGTGGTCGGCACGTTCTCCTCTCAGCATTAAGGATTCCCGGTTCAAATTCCCATCTGGGTGGAGTTTCCATGTTCTCCCCGTGTCCGCGTGGGTTTCCTCCGGGTTCTCCGGTTTCCTCCCACAGTCCAAAAACATGGATCAAGTCAATTGAATTCTCCAAAATTGCCCCATATAGAGTGTGTGTGTGTGTGTGTGTGAGTGAGTGTGTGCCCAGCGTCCTGTCCTGGGTGTATCTGCCCAGCGCCCGAAACGTTCTCCCCTGGATGGGCATGGGGAACCCCCCCGTGACCCTACTAGAAGATAAAGCGGGAGATAATGAATGAATGAATGATTACATCACTGCAGACTGTCACAAACACTGCATGATGCAAACTTCCAATTGCACAGTGGATGCAGGTGAAGATCATTATACAAATAATATATCATTTTTAATAATGTGGCTGAATGAAACGGTGTGAAATACAGCAGGCAGAATGGATGACTGCATGTTTATCATGATGGGGGTGACTCTATAGATCCGCTTCAAGTCCTCACCTTATTTGCCGTTTGCCCCGGACGTACTGCTGGATGATTACTGCGGCTTGTCTCATGCGCAGGTACCTGCTTCTCTGGCGCCATCCTCTGACATGCTTCTGGATGGTCACACATGCCGTTCGGAGATAATCCAGACGTAACTTTTCTAGGTAAGCCACCTGTCCGGCCCGGAAAAAGATTTTGGTCCGTCCAAATTTATACTGGTTGGAGTCCTGTCGGGATTTCAAACACTAGTTAAGAAACATTCACGCTATTAATAACATTAATAACATTAATGAATTAATAACATTAATAAATAATGGTTATTAATAACCAATTAAAGGTTCGTTTTTTTGGTATGATGTGATTTGGCATGGAGAACCAACCCCCCCTGGGGGAATCTGTTATATCCACATGGTTTCTTTTGCTTTGGAAACAGAGTACATAAAAACAGCCGGGTCATCAATCCGATCCCTCAAAACAATCCACTTTCTATGTAGGTTGTGCTAGGAATCTGTTGTGACATCATAAATCTCAGTGTTAATAATGCCGGTTCTTACAGCAATGAGCCTCTGCAGAACTGTTCTACAGGTCTGCTTCTTCTCCCCCACCTTGAGCTCAGCCTGACTCATCAGAATACTGTACCGACTGTAGAACTCAGTGTAGGTCCACCTGCAGGACACATGAGGGTCTTCAGTCCTGTAATGGACTTCAGGAAGGCGCTGACTCTGAACAGCATGCTTACCTCGATGGGTAGCTCTGAGCACTGATGTGAACGGTCTCTAACACCCCACAGGCTCGGAGCTGCTGCACCACACGCTTCGAGTCATATCTGAATACAGATTATTAAACGCATGAAGCAAAGAGGGGAAACAAATGAAGCTTAATAGCTGAGACTTACTCAAATGGCAGCTTCTCCTCATTGGGTTTAATGCAGCGCACATAATGGGGAGTGGTTGCGTTCAGCGTTTCCATTAACAGATATAAAGAATTCCGAAACTGGAACATAAAGAGTTAATTATGCAAAATGAGTTCACGGGTTTGAGTCATAGACAAACATTCATCCATTATCTTCATCTCAAAGTGGCACGGTGGCTTAGCGGTTGGCACGTTCTCCTCTCAGCACTAGGGATTCCCAGTTCGAATCCCCATCTGGGTGGAATTTCCATGTTCTCACCGTGTCCGTTTGGGTTTCCTCCGGGTTCTCCGGTTTCCTCCCACAGTCCAAAAACATGGATCAAGTCAATTGAGTTCTCCAAATTGCCCCATGTAGAGTATGTTTGTGTGTGTGAGTGTGTGCCCAGCGATAGGTTGGCGCCCTGTCCTGGGTGTATCTGCCCAGCGCCTGAGACGTTCTCTCCTGGATGGGCATGGGGAACCCCCCCCCCCCGCGACCCTAATATAGGACAAAGCGGAAGATAATGAATGAATGAATCTTCATCTCAATCCTATATTAGGGTTCCCCATGCCCATCCAGAGGAGAATGTTTCGGGCGCTGGGTAGATACACCCAGGACAGGGTGCCAATCGATAACTGGGCACACACTCACACCATATAGGGGTAATTTAGTGCAGCCAATTTACCTTGAATCCATGTTTTTAGACTGAGAAGAAGCTGGAGAACCCAGAGAACCCAGGGAAACTCCACCCAGATTGGGATTCGAACCTGGATCCCCTGCGCTGAGATGTGGACGTGTGAAATACTAATCCACGGTGCCTCCCCACAGACAAAATACATCTCACAAAGCTGCCACGCAATGATGTCATGACCGAAAAGACCTACCTTGTCTCCTACAGTAGTCCTCAGCTGCTTGTTGGCTGGTTTAACTCCGGGTCGTGCTGCTTTAATCCGGACGCCTTTGATCATCATTGAAGGTTGGTCCTCTTCATTGAAGAAGTCAGCCAGGAGCGGAAACTACCAACACACACAGATCAGCATCAGCAATCGTTCAAACACACCATCAGGTTCTGGTCTGGTTCTTAGTGCCGCAGAGTTGTTTTTGTGCCATTTTAAATTCTAAATCCACCTGGTGATTAAAAACCGTTTTCGAGGGCCGTACCTTGCTCGCTCGCATGACCTCCACCAACTCCTCATACAGAGTGTCTCTGTTCTTCTCCAGGAAACCTTTACATTGATATTCCACCTGAGAAAAGAAACATGGTGTCAGGAACATCAATACAGTCACATGCAGAAGTTTGGGCACCCCTATTAATCATAATCATTTTAGTTCTAAATATTTGGGTGGGGGCGGTGGGGCACGGTGGCTTAGTGGTCAGGCACGTTCGCCTCTCAGCGCTAGGGATTCCCGCTTCGAATCCCCATCTGGGTGGAGATTCCATCTCCCAGTGTCTGCGTGGGGTTCCTCCGGGTTCTTCGGTTTCCTCCCACAGTCCAAAAACATGGATCAAGTCAATTGAATTCTCCAAATTGCCCCATATAGAGTGTGTCTGTGTGAGTGAGTGAGTGAGTGTGTGCCCAGTGATGGATTGGCGCCCTGTCCTGGGTCTATCTGCCCAGCGCCCAGAAACGTTCTCACCTGGATGGGCATGGGGAACCCCACCGCGACCCTAATAGAGGATAAAGCGGGAGATAATGAATGAATGAATGAATATTTGGTTGTTTGCGACAGCCATTTCAGTTTGATATATCTAATAACTGATGGGGCGGCACGGTGGCTTAGTGGTTTAGCATGTTCGCCTCTCAGCACTAGGGATTCCCGGTTCGAATCCCCATCTGGGTGGAGTTTCCATGTTCTCCCTGTGTCCGCGTGGGGTTCCTTCGGGTTCTCCGGTTTCCTCCCACAGTCCAAAAACATGGATCAAGTCAATTGAATTCTCCAAATTGCCCCATATAGAGTGTGTTTGTGTGAGTGTGTGCCCAGCGATGGATTGGCACTCTGTCCTGGGTGTATCTGCCCAGCGCCCGAGACGTTCTCCCCTGGATGGGCATGGGGAACCCCCCCCCCCCCCGGGACCCTAATAGAGGATAAAGCGGAAGATAATGAATGAATGAATGAATAACTGATGGACACAGTAATATTTCAGGATTGAAATGAGGTTTATTGGACTAACAGAAAGATTTATCAAATGATTGATTAGATATATCAAACTGAATTGGCTGTTGCAAACACCCAAAAATTCATTCATTCATTCATTATCTCCCGCTTTATCCTATATTAGGGTCGTGGTGGGGTGGGGGGCTGTTGCAAACACCCAAATATTTAGAACTAAAAATGATTAAGATTAATAGGGGTACCCAAACTTTTGCATGTGACTGTATGTCAGCTGTGCAGTGTGTTCCGCTGTATGTTCTCCCACCTTGTCGGCAAAGTGCTGGATGACGAACGCTTCGTTGGACAGACGGGGTTTTTCAAACATCGGCTTGGGGCTCAGAAAATTATAGAGTTTCTGCAGCCAGTTTTTATCGGTGCCCTGAGGAAACTGCGCAGCCAAAGACGAACAAACATTAAACCTGAGATCAAAATCTTAATCTCAAATCCATAACGCAGTCACAAGATAATCTGAATCCACATTCTCACCAGACATTCCTCATCCAGCAAGTCCAGGATTCCCATTTTGGCTTCGATTAAATCAATGACTGGCTGGTTGTCATAGAAATCGATGAGTGTCCAGGGGATGTCCTCCTTCATGTACTCCTCCTGCTCCAGTTTAAACACATGCTGACGGGAGAACACGGACAAGATGGACGATTCAGCTGAAAACTGGACGCAGGATGGAGATGTTCTGCAGAATGATCCGGTGCACATACCAGGTTGAACTGCTGCTGCAGCTTCTCGTTGGCGTAGTTAATGCAAAACTGCTCGAAGCTGTTGACGTCAAATGTTTCAAATCTGTTCCGGAGACAAAGCAGGATCAGAACGGATCCCGTGTTTGTTTAACACATGAGACAGAATGATATCTGTTATCTGGACCTAAAGATATTCATTCATTCATTATCTCCCACTTTATCGTCTATTAGGGTCGCGGGGGGGGTTCCCCATGCCCATCCAGGGGAGAACGTTTACACAATACACAATATTTACCCATGTATGTGCCAAAAAATTATATATATATATATATATATATATATATATATATATATATATATATATATATATATATACAAATTCATATTCATATTCATATCTCCCGCTTTGGATTCTATATTGGGTCGCGGTGGGGTTCCCTCCAGGGGAGAACGTCTCGAGCGCTGGGCAGATACACCCAGGACAGGGCGCCAATCTATCGCTGGACACACACTCACTCATTCACACAGACACACTCTATATGGGGCAATTTGGAGAATTCAATTGACTTTATCCATGTTTTTGGACTGTGGGAGAAAACCGGAGAACCCGGAGGAAACCCACGCGGACATGGGGAGAACATGGATTCAAACTGGGAATCCCTAGTGCTGAGAGGTGAACGTGCTGACCACCAAGCCACCGTGCCTCCCCTAAAGATACTCTTCAGTTTAAAACCTTTACAATTTCTTTAAGATTCTTGCACCAACGACAGAACCCACTGTTAACGACAAAAAGGGTAATTAACAGCAAGAGGAGCGACGCAGAGGGCAAAACAGGACAACAGGATGATGTGTAGAGCTCTCAGTTCATCTCATCTATTTATCTTCCACTCATTCGATTCCTCAGTGTCGGGGGGGGGATCTGTTTTTTTTACCCGTAGATGTCCAGAACTCCGATGAAGGCGTGCTGTTTCCCGGGAACTCGCAGAGCGTTGTTGATGCTGTGGATGACGCGGTCGAACAGGTAGGCATACAGATGCTTGGCCAGCGCATCGCGGGCGTTGACGGCCCGGTCCCTGGGCTGAGGTTTGACCACGGTCTCCGAAACCAAGACGATACGCCGATGACAAAGCCAGCGACGCATGTCTTCTGCTTTAACGTCCATTAGATCACAGAAAACCTCCAGGTGCCTGTCAGAGGGCTGAGAGGGCAACACACAGGGCAACACACGGGGGCAATATATAGGGCAACACACAGGGCAACACACAGGTCCACACACAGGGAAAACACAGGGCAACACACAGGTCCACACACAGGGCAACACACAGGGCAACACACAGGGCAACACACAGGGCCACACACAGGGAAAACACAGGGCAACATATAGGGCAACACACAGGGCAAGACACAGGGCAACACACAGGGCAACACACAGGGCAACACACAGGGCAACATATAGGGCAACACACAGGGCCACACAAAGGGCCACACACAAAGGGCCACACACAGGGCCACACACAGGGCAACATACAGGGCAACACACATGGCCACACACAGGGCAACACACAGGGCAACATATAGGGCAAAACACAGGGCAACATACAGGGCAACATATAGGACAAAACACAGGGCAACACACAGGGAAACACACGGGGCAACACACGGGGCAACACAGGGGGCAAAACAGGGGGCAACATATAGGGCAACACACAGGGCCACACAAAGGGCCACACAAAGGGCCACACAAAGGGCCACACACAGGGCCACACACAGGGCAACATACAGGGCAACACACATGGCCACACACAGGGCAACACACAGGGCAACATATAGGGCAAAACACAGGGCAACATACAGGGCAACATATAGGGCAACACACAGGGCAACACACAGGGCAACACACAGGGCAACACACAGGGCAACACACGGGGCAACACACGGGGCAACACACAGGTTAACACACAGTTTAACACACAGGGCCACACACAGGGCAACACCCAGGGCAACACCCAGGGCAACACACAAACCCACATCAAGCATATTAGTCTTTAAAACAGAAAACAGATTTAATTATTTCATCCTGATCAGCATTAAAACCAGTTTCTGTGATAACAGGTAACAACAATCTGGGCAGCAGTGGTTGGCATGTTCTCCTCTTAGTGCTGGGGATCCAGGTTCGAATCCCGATCTGGGTGGAGTTTCCATGTTCTCCCCGTGTTTGCGGGGGTTTCTCCAGGTTCTCCAGTTTCCTCCCACAGTACAACCAATTGGATTCAAGGTAAATTGCCTGCTCTAAATTGCCCCTACATAATTTGCTCACCGTGACCCAGTACAGGATCAAGTGGAAGATAACAGATGGATTTTTAATCTTATATTATATATTATTATACAGTACTTTATAAACATCATTATGTTTTAAACAGAACGTACACTGATGGTCGACTTTTCGGATCCAGATTCCTGGATGCTCACGTTTCCCAAATGCAAAATACTCGCCAGCATCTTAAAGACCTCAGTCAGAAAAGCATCCTTCAGTCCTACACATGACAAAACACACACACACACACACACACACACACACACACGGAGAACCGGACACGGGATCGTGACAAATCCGTTCCACACGTCAGAGAAAGATGACGAAATAAAAAAAACTCATCAAACCCAAAAGACTGAAGGTGCGACAGGTTTCGGCCATGTCGGCGCGATCATCCACCCCCGGGATGGTACTCTCTCCGCCCATGCAGGTGTAACGAAATTCATCAGCACTCACTGAAAAGACGTTTCCACATTTATTCATTAGTCTCTCTGCCTCATTCGGACGTGAACGAACGGAAACAGGAAACGAACTCACGGAGTCTCAGGTTCTGGAAGCGCGGCTGATCCGCGCAGGCGCACATCTGATAGAAGATGTGGTAGTTTCGCTCGTTTTCTGACTGAATACACAGAGGGGAATGTGAAGTCTCACTTCCAACCCACCTGCATCACACACTATACCACCCCTCACACTCAACTTAACCATTCAACCAACTTCAACCCACTTACCCCACAGTCATTTGTTACTCTACATACTTAACCCTATTAGCTCCCCTTAATCCCTAGGACTCAGGACCCCCCCCCCCCCCCACAGAGCAGGCGTGATAAACTGATAGTGACATATTTTGCATACTGTACTTACACACAGAGAATTTGTCCTCCATATTTAACCCATCCAAGTAGCGCCACACACACGGTGGGGGGGGGGGTGCTTGGTAGGACCAGGGACCTTCAGATCACAAGGCTGGTTCTTCAACCACAAATCTAAACCTGAGCGGCCCTGAACGCAGCGCCTGAGGAGCAATTGGAGTCGCCTTGCTCAAGGGCACTTCAGCCATAGCACTTGGTGGATTGTGAGGCTGGTTCCTGGTTGGGGGTGGGGGAGGGGGTGGGGCAGGTGCCTTGCAGTCCATAGTGTTTGGTGGGACCGGGGACCTTCGGATCACAAGGCTGGTTCTTCAAACACAAATCTAAAATGGAGCGGCCCTGAACGCAGCGCCTGAGGAGCAATTGGAGTCGCCTTGCTCAGCCATAGCACTTGGTGGATTGTGCAGCTGGTTCCTGGTTCAGGGGGGGGAGGGGGGAGGGTGCCTTGCAGGCCATAGTGCTTGGTGGGACCGGGGACCTTCAGATGACAAGGCTGGTACTCCAACCACAAATCTAAACCTGAGTGGCCCTGAACGCAGCGCCGGAGAAGCAATTGGAGTCGCCTTGCTCAAGGGCACTTCAGTCATAGCACTTGGTGGATTGTGAGGCTGGTTCCTGGTTGGGGGTGGGGGAGGGGGAGGGGCAGGTGCCTTGCAGTCCATAGTGCTTGGTGGGACCTGGGACCTTCAGATCACAAGGCTGGTTCTTCAACCACAATTCTAAAACGGAGCGGCCCTGAACGCAGCGCCTGAGGAGCAATTGGAGTCGCCTTGCTCAAGGGCACTTCAGTCATAGCACTTGGTGGATTGTGAGGCTGGTTCCTGGTTCTGGGGGGGGGGGGTCGGGTGCCTTAGAGGCCATAGTGCTTGGTGGGACCGGGTACCTTTATATCACAAGGCTGGTTCTTCAACCACAATTCTAAAACGGAGCGGCCCTGAACGCAGCACCTGAGGAGCAATTGGAGGGCACTTCACTTGGTGGATTGTGAGGCTGGTTCCTGGTTCGTTAGTTTGACCCACAAGCCTAAGACTGGCACACTGGAGCTGATAACACAGACAGTGAGTGGAGAAAGTGGCCGGCGAGTGTTTAAATAATTACCTGAGAAACAACCCGAGACTTTTCCAAAAGGTAGGTCCTCATGTTGGCGCCGATGATCTGGTAGCGCACGTCGAAGCTGATTTCAGTGTACTTCCCAAAACGGCTGCTGTTGTCATTCCTAGTGGTCTTTGCATTACCTATAGCCTGAAAGACCAAAATACACAGGTACAGTTTGATGGGTTTGCAATTATATAAGCAGCTGAAGACTTGTCAGGTTCTAGATCAATACAAGGCAGGGTAAACAACTGGTGCACACACACACACACACACACACACACACACACACACACACACACACACACACACACACAGCAGTTTTACCTCAGTTATTGGATTCGATGCTAAAACTTTGTCCTCCACTCGCGTGTTGCTGCTGGATTTGCTGACCATGGCAAAGTACCTCATGGCGTAGCGGGCGGACACTGTCTTCCCCGCTCCAGACTCCCCGCTGACTATGATCGACTGATTCTTGTTGTTCCTGAAAGAACAGCAGTATGTTCTCCCAGTGTCCACATAGGATTCAAGGTGAAGTGGCTGCTCTAATTTGCCCCATATGGTGTGTTTGTGTGAGAATGTATTTCGAAGTGCAATCGCCTGCCACCTGTGTCAGAAAGCCTTGTTTGGGTTTGCAAACGACGGATAAGGTCACGCTCAAGGTCACTCTGTGAGAGTCCCGTGGGCTGTAGTTCAGATTTTTTGTCAACAATGATCAACAGTGACATCATAACCCTCATCTCTCACCCCCTTCTAAGCCATGTAACCTAATAATGAGCACATGGTGGGGATGTTGAGCCTATCCCAGCACTCGTAGACTAAAAGGTGGAAAAAACACCACAGCCAGACCACCATGACACTTTTTCACACACATTCCCACATTGAGATTCCTCCTTATATTGTTATATCATTATAATTACCCCCTTACACTGGATCAGGAGGCAGGGTGTGGGGGCTTGGGGGTTCAAACCCTGAGTCCATTGTCGGTTCTTAAGCAGAACGTCTAACCCTCTTTGCTGCACTGGGGGCAGGGGGGCAATTTAAAGGTCCACATGAGCATTAAATTGGGAAAATTGTCACTTCATAATGATCTGATGTAATCTAATGTCATCCCCCAAACTGAGGAGTGCATTAACCTCGCCATTTGCTTGTAAGCTTCCTCGGCGACAGCAAATATATGAGGGTCCAGGTCTCCCATGTTCTGTCCAGAATAAGCACGGATGACTGCATCGCCGTAGATGGGGAGCTGTTTATAAGGATTAACTGCTACCAGGATGATCCCTGTGTATTGAGTAGAGAAAGAGACAGAGTCACTATTTAAATTACCACTATAAAGAAAACCACAAGAAAATTGATAGTGTTAATGTGATGTAACAATGGGTGCAGTTACAGGGACATCAGCATGTCTTTAGAATGTGGAGGAGGGACCAAGGTCTTTTTGAGATCAGTTACTTGTAAAGAAAGGCCTTTAAATTCTGTAATTTTAGGAACTTGCTTTTCTTGATTGGGTTGTAAATGAATTTTGAAATTTTAATAAAAAGCCGAAATGTCCCCTACCTCTGCCCTCTGACCTACCACTAGGGGTGTCTTCAACTAAGGATTTTCATAGTCGAATCTGATTCGTCAGATTTTCCCTATAGTCGACTGATAGTCGTATCAGTTAAAATTTCACCACAAGATGGCGCTATAAGCGTGGTTTTTAAAAAATATTTTTAAAAATATTTTACTTGTTTTTCTAGAGCACCGTAAATGGGATCCCCGTTCTGGACTTTTTTCAAAAAAAATATTAACAGAAATTAGGATGATTTTATTTGACAAAAGGCTATATATATAACGAAAACAAAGACATTTCATGTAAAAACTAATGCTTAGCAGCAGCCATGGGCGCCCCCATGTGGTCAAAATGGTACATTCGATTATGAGGTTCATAGTCGACTACGGTTCTCCGAATCGAATCGTCGAATCAGCGAATATTGCAGCTCACCCCTACCTACCACAGTAAGTGTAGATGATCTTAGAGTCTACGAATCTGACGCGGAGGTTGTGCAGCACCGCTGGTTCATGCAGGTAGCTCAGCGCCGTCAGGTCGTTCTCCCCAACCAAGATGTCTGGGTTCCGGAGCGGAGGTAACTTACCATCCCCTTCCACCGGGTAAAGGATCTCCTAAAGTACAGAAACAGTCTGGAGCTCACTGTAAACACTGAAGAATATTAAATTTGATTTATGACAACACAGCGCCAGTCAAAAGTTCGGACAGGCCTCCTTCTATTTCCTCCCCATACCATACAGATAGACTTTGTAGTTCTTCAATTACAGACTGTAGTCCATCTGTGTTCTTTGTTGTTGTTAGTCCCCTGTTGGTTCTCTGTTGGTTCTCAGGAGCATCACAGAACAGGTATCATTTGGGTGGTGGATTGTTTATGGTCAGCTCTGCAGTGACACTGATGTGGTGAGGGGGGTTTAGTGCAGCAGTGCTGCTGGAGTTTCATTTAAACACCTCAGTGACACTGCCGGGATAGGAACCAAATAATCCCTGCTCTGTGGTGGTACTATTGGGGTCCTGACCATTACAGGACCTGACTCACAATCGCCATTCTAGTTCACTCTAGAAGTTTCACTGGGGCTAATATCAGGTTGTTCCATAATCACAGTAATGGGCCTTCCCCAAACTATTCCCACAAACTATTCCCACATGAAGCATGCAGACTTCAGTATGTTCGGCTTTGTGATGATGGGAGTGAATGAAACACCCGAACCTACAGATTAAGATGTGTGTTACGAAACATTTATTTTTGTGTGATGTAAGAACTAAAGTGAGATTTGTGGTTAGTTGCATGTAAATAAAGAGATGATGTTTTGAAATAAAGGATTTAGTGTAGAATAATTTGATGAGATTCACTCTACACCACTGTTTTAATTTAACATAGAACATAGATCCTCCACCCAGATCGGGATTCGAACCTGGATCTACAGCACTGGAGGTGGAGCTTGATATATATATATATATATGGGTGGCACGGTGGCTTAGTGGTCAGCACGTTTGCCTCTCAGTTTGCCTCTCTGGGTGGAGTTTCCATGTTCTCCCCGTGTCTGCGGGGGGGTCCTCCGGGTTCTCCGGTTTCCTCCCACAGTCCAAAAACAAGGATCAAGTCAATTGAATTCTCCAAATTGCCCCATATAGAGTGTGTCTGTGTGTGCCCAGTGATAGATTGGCGCCCTGTCCTGGGTGTATCTGCCCAGCGCCCGAAACGTTCTCCCCTGGATGGGCATGGGGAAACCCCCCACGACCCTAATAGAGGATAAAGCGGAAGATAATGAATGAATGAATGAATGAATAAATTAATATATATAATATATAAAGTAGCGGCAGCACGGTGGCTTAGTGGTTAGCACATTCGCCTCTCGGCACTAGGGATTCCCGGTTCGAATCCCCATCTGGGTGGAGTTTCCATGTTTTCCCCGTGTCCGCGTGGGTTTCCTCCCACAGTCCAAAAACATGGATCAAGTCAATTGAGTTCTCCAAATTTCCCCATATAGAGCGTGTCTGTGTGAGTGAGTGTGTGCCCAGCGATAGATTGGCGCCCTGTCCTGGGTGTATCTGCCCGGCGCCCGAAACGTTCTCCCCTGGATGGGCATGGGGAACCCCACCGCGACCCTAATAGAGGATAAAGCGGAAGATAATGAATGAATGAATGAATAGATAGTAGCACCTCCAGCTTAGTGCTGGAGATCCAGGTAGATCCTGGTATATATATATATGAATCTTATCAGCAGTTTAAGATAAATAAGTTCCACCCTTAAGTTTCTAGAAGCAGAATCTGTGAGTGAGAGTGTTACTGAGTTTGTGTTCTACAGAGACAGTGATCCTCAGACCCTGCAGAGACTCACAGTCCCATCCTCCAGCTGAAGGTGTAAGATCTGATCTCCTGCTGTGAAGTCTTTGAGAATTTCGGCGGACCTCCACACCTGCTCTTCATCCGGCACCCAGACTCGGTTATACTGCCGTAACAGTGCACAGACACACGGGTTAGCGTGAAATAAACCTCCCCAGACACGAACACCGAGCCTCGGTCCTGCTCTCCACAGCTGCAGAGCTGGATCAGAGACAGACCGAGGCTCTCAACGACGACGCGCATCTCCACCATATGTTGCGCTCGGGGAAGTTTACAAAGCCACGTCACGTCAACTTTATGTTAAAAACCACATTATTGGTTTTATTTGTGTAATTAATTAATTCAGCCGTAACGTCTGCAGCTGTAACACTGTAATCTCTGCTCATCGCTTCCGTCTCGGTGTTCCGTACCTGGGTGTAGAGCTCGGTCAGCGCCATGGAGGCTGGAGGTCGGCTCACCCAGCGCGGACTCGGCTCATCGCTCCGTCCGGCGAAAAGACTGCAAACCGCGGCGGTCAGGAGGAATCGACTCGCTCACCGGGCGCTCGATCAGCTGATCACCGGATCCCGAGCGCACCTGTCGCACCTGCCGCACCTGAGCGCCGCGCTCGCGCAGCCCGCGGAGTCTCGTGACGCCTGCTTGCTGTAGAGGTGTGTTCATTTACACAAGGCTTCAGAACACAAAGGAAACAGGATCCGCTCCACACTGACCTCACAACAGGACATTCCTCAGGAGCCATGCTTTCTTTTTTCTTTTCTCGGGGAGGAGGAGGAGGAGGAGGTGCACGAGGAGCTTTCGCTTTCTCCTGTGGGACAGTTTCAGGAAACTCTAATGACTTTTTAAAAGTTTTTTTTTTAAGGTTTCATTTTTTCATGAACATTTTTTTGGGGAAAATGGTCTGATTTTCTGTTTTAATGCAAACTGAATGTCTGCTGGCTATAAAAACAATGAAAAGCTGCACTGTGCAGAAAGAAGGTCCTGGGTTCGAGTCCCACTTGGGACAGACAGCTTTTGTGGGAGTTTAGTCCCAAATTTCCAAAAAACACCAAAGACATCATATAATTGCCACCAGATGTGACGTGTGTGTCTACATGATGTATAAGACAAGATATACCTTTATTATTCCTGTTATCATTAGTTTTATATATATATATATATATATATATATATATATATATATATATATATATATATATATGTGGCGGCACGGTGGCTTAGTAGTTAGCATGTTCTCCTCTCAGCTCTAGGGATTCCCGGTTCGAATCCCCATCTGGGTGGAGTTTCCATGTTCTCCCTGTGTGCGCGTGGGTTTCTTCCGGGTTCTCCGGTTTCCTCCCACAGTCCAAAAACATGGATCAAGTCAATTGAGTTCTCCAAATTGCCCCATATAGAGTGTGAGTGTGTGCCCAGCGATGGATTGGCATCCTGTCCTGGGTGTATCTGCCCAGCGCCCGAAACGTTCTCTCCTGGATGGGCATGGGGAACCCCCCCCTGTGACCCTAATAGAGGATAAAGCGGGAGATAATGAATGAATGAATATATATATATATATATATATATATATATATATATATATATATGGAGGTACGGCGGCTTAGTGGTTTAGCATGTTCTCCTCTCAGCACTCATCTGGGTGCAGTTTCCATGTTCTCCCCGTGTCCGCGTGGGTTTCCTCCGGGTTCTCCGGTTTCCTCCCACAGTCCAAAAACATGGATCAAGTCAATTGAGTTCTCCAAATTGCCCCATATAGAGTATCCTAGAAAATAATGCAGGGAATTAAATTTTGCACAACCATCCTTTTCCGCCACAAATTACATGTGAGCTGCAAATAATAACGTTTAGTAAAATAAACTCAGCTGTGAGAACTTAATAAAGAACAGAAAGAGTGAATATAACAAGACGTTTATTTAAACACAAAAAAATAGAACCATCAACATTTTTTGCAAACAGTAATTAAAGGTGCAGTGTGTATATATTTGGGGATTAAGGTTGTGTGTGGGGCATTTTCCAGGCTGAATCTGTAATTTAAATGTATAAATCCTTAATATCACATACTGCACCTTTAATCCAAACACTCAGACATATCCAGATCCATTCAGTTCCTTTTTATTGAGCAGAAATAAAACCTGCAGTTTCAGAGAAACCTTCTACACAAGTGCTTATTCATAAAGGTTCATTTGTAAACGGGGGGACCTGTGGGCACCTGACTCTACCCCCCCCCCCCCCCACTCATTAAGGGAAAGGCATTTCTGTAAAGCGAGCACACGGCAGAGATGATTTCGGTAGGACTCGGTTTCTAATACAGCAGAAGCATCAGTAGTGACATCAGAATCATGTGGGTTGATCAGAGTGTCAGGTACTTTAGATTTCTGAATACTAAACGGAAGAACACTGATCACGGAACACCGAATCTTATACATACAGATTTAACAGAACACTGAATCCAAACCTCTTAATGACGCCATTGTGCCGATTCAGCCAATTCGAGCTGCAGAGCGTAACTTTAAGGCATTTTTAATGAGGACATTTAATCAGATCAGAAACACGTTACACGTATGGGCCACTTTATCAACACACACACATTTCATCAGCTCCATGTATCATAAAACACACTGGAGCTCTACAGGTGATGTGGGTGGTGGATCATTCTCAGCACTGCAGTGACGGTATAGTGACGTGGTTGTATCAGAGCTGCTGGAGCTTTTAAACACAGAACGGAGTGAATACGTGGAGAAACAAAGAAAGGCAGCGTGCGACTATAGAACGATTACGGCTGAGTGGGGCTGACCCAACAAACAGTGAGGACAGAAACATGGAGGCGTGTGTAATAAAGTGGCTGGTAGGTGAACGCTGGTTAAAACGACCCGCTCCCGCAGCCGAACTTAGGAAATGGTTTACAGCACATGCCCTGCAGTAAGTTAATGAATAAAATGAAGAGGAACTGAAATGATTTCAATGCACCGACACATGTGGCTTGGATCAGGACGTCCCATAATTACACAAGACAACATTATTTAATAAGTTACTGGAATAAATACCAAAGAGTATCCAGCGTTTATGTTTATAAATCATCAGGTCTCTTCCAACAGAGATCGATGAAGAGGAGCGCTTGTAAATATTAGAGTGTAAACCTACGACTCACAGGAACAAACGTTCTGTTCGCCTGAGAACACTGTTCTAAAGGAGACTGCTGAGCTCTGAGGTCTCCTGTGTGCAAATCTAAAATACTGTAGATAGTACCTGAATGGAACTGTAGAACAGAACCACTGAAGTTAAAGCAGCATGACCATCTCTAACAGAAAGCCATCAGCGGTCAAGTTCTCCGACGGCCGCCGTGAAGAGACGGGACGGAGGGCAGCATTAGAGAGACGTTCTAATAAACACACATGATTGGCTTCTGTCGGAGAACGTGCATAGAAAAAGGAGATGAATATTTAATTGTAGAACACTTAATTAACGCCGTCAGTTGTTTTGTTCTTCGGTTGTTCGTGGGCGCGGCCCGATTCCCTCACACGGACAGATTTTCAGGAGAATCAGGAGTGTCCCACAGAAGTCCTCCTTAAATTCCGGGTGAACTTCAGAGCTTCGTGAGGAAGCCGAGGTTGAGGCTCGGAGGGATCTGGAGGGACTCGAGGGCCAGGGGGGAGGGGTTAAAGGGAAAGCTGATGGGGAAAACGGTCGAACTGTCCATCAGTAACTGAGGAGACTCCTGACGGTCCTTCAGCAAAACCTGAGAGGAGAAAGGAATCGCAAGAACACCTGAGTGAATGAGCAAAGACTATATACAGTATGAGTCAAAAGTCTGGACACACCCCCTTTATTGCTTATGTTCTCAGTTCCACTTACTGTAAAGATGGACTTTGTAGTTCTACAATTCCAGACTGTTTGTCGATCTGTTTGTGGACTACAGGACGCCAATAGAACCACCACAGAGCAGGGATTATTTGGTTGGTGCATTATTCCTATCCCAGCAGTGTCACCGAGTTGTTTAAATGAAACTCACTGCATCAGTGTCACTGCAGAACTGACAAACAATCCACCACCCAAATGATACCTGTTCTGTGATGCTCCTGACCAACAGAGAACCAACAGGGGACTAACAACAACAAAGAACACAGATGGACTACAGTCTATAATTGTAGAACTACAAACGCCATCTATATGATAAGTGGAGGAAATAGAGGATGGAGCCAGAAGACTTTTGCAGACACAAAATGGAGCGCCGTTCGACCAAATTGGGAATCAAACCCAGGACCTTCTTGCTGTGAGCAGAATGCTTTATAATATAAATAGCAATAAACACTTCCTCTTAAAACCTTAGCAGCGTACTGACATACATGATTAATCACACAATAAATCACACACACACACACACACACAGAGCTCACCTCTACAGATTTAAGGAAGGTGACAGATACTCTCTCCTCAAATTCATTAACTGGAGTGTAAAGACTGAGGATCTTCACGATCTAAAAAAAAAAGAAGCCAAAAACACGATAAGGAATGACTTTAACGCCTCTGTGAGGACTTCATTCATCACTCAACACACAGTCAGTCTGTACTGTTCAACCTCCTGTATGTTATTTTTAAACTAAACTCAGTATTATTTATACAGGGGATATGGAGTCGATGTATTCTGTACAGTCCACACTTCACATATTCATAAACATAATGTGTTCATAAAGCACACGGTGAAGCAGATGAGCTCATTAAGATTCCACAGCTGATGCCGTCAGTACCTGAGTGGCAGTGAGTGCAGTACACAAGGTGGTGATGGCATCTGCGTCCTCCTGACTCTTCTTCTTTATTTGCAGCAGCTGAGAGGCCTGGATGAGGGGCTCCAGAGTCTCCCGCACCCCACCCCCCTGCACTCCTTTCTCCATTAGCCACTCCTCAAGCTGACACACATTATATCTGCATCATACACAGAGCACAGCTCATTAGTGTGAGTGCTTCAGTTTCACGCCAAAAAAAACCCAGATCATGATTTAATATCCACAAGTCAGGGAAACGGGTGAAGTGATGGCTTCTAACTGGGCTGTGTGTGTGTGTGTGTGTGTGTGTGTTGTGCAGGGAGTTAATGAGGAGGAAACTCAGAAAAGGCTGTCGCTGATTCTCATAGCTGCAGTCAGGACCTCTACCTGTTTTCCTGTCTCCAATTCACCAATCCACACCTGATCCAAACACGTGGACTACGTCATGAAAGCAGTGGGGTTTAATACGGCGAGTAGACAAGTACAGATCACGTACCGTATTTTCCGGACCATAAGGCGCACCGTACTATAAGGCGCAGTCTGAATTACGGGGTCTATTTCTGTATTTGAGCCACGTATAAGGCGCACCGTACTATAAGGCGCAGTCTGAATTACGGACTCTATTTCTGTACGGTACTTATTCTGTACGGCAGTGTATTATAAGGCACTCGCTAAAACATACGATCTACAAGAAAAGTAAAGGATGCAAAACGCTGATTTATAATTGAAGTTTATTCTACTACTTGATAAACACACATTATTTTAATCACTCTTCTCCCACAAATCCATCAAAGTCCTCGTCTTCTGTGTCTGAATTAAAAAGCTGTTTCACTATCGAGCACTCCGGGTTCTCTCTCATCGATGTCTGAGTCAGTCAGCAATGATGCCGGCTTTCGTGAAAGCTCGGACGACGGTCACGGCAGAAACCTCGGCCCAGGCGTCCACAATCCATTCACAGACGGTGGCGTAACTCGCCCCGCCGCCGCCACCCGAGTTTTAGTAAACGTGTGTTCTCCGTCTATCATCCATCGCTCCCACGCCGCCCGCGACTTTACTTTAAACGCCCCGTTTACACCAATGTCCAGCGGTCGGAGTTCTTTATTTAATCCTCCCGGAATGACGGCGAGCTCCCAATTAATTTTCTTCACTCGGCTTTTCTGTGAGATGAGCGCGCATGGAGTCACAGATCAGCAGGGCGGCGATGTGTGGAAAAAACCACCCGGTCGCACAACAATACTTTTATAGAATTTGGAACTCAGTACACGTATAAGGTGCACCGGATCATAAGGCGCACATCCGATTTCTGGGAAAATTTTTGGCTTTTAGGTGCGCCTTATAGTCCGGAAAATACGGTATTTTATTTTAACTTCATCATCGGCTAAAGTTCGAAGCTGAATCCATAGATAAAGCTAAACGAACCGTGAAGCAACGTGTCGTGCTGCGGTGTCGTATTAAACGGTCAGTCCCGTACCTGATCTGCAGTCCTTTGTTCCAGGAGCACATGTCCTTGCGGAGGAGCAGGTTGTTAAGTGTGTGGGAGCAGATGAAGTAGAACAGCTGCTTGAAGACTTGTTTAATTATCTCGGGATCGTTTCCGTGCTGGAGAAGCGTGAAGTAAACCAAATCGAGCTGTTTCAGCATGGACTCCAGCGTGTGCGAGCTCTCTTCCTGGAAACTCGAGGTGCGTTTCCTCAGCCCTGTGGGCTTCAGGCCTTGAACACCAGGGATGGAGTCTTGCTCCAACATGGCCACCACTGCCAAAAAAAAATAAAGAAAGCAGAGCACATTCACAGCGCGAGATCTGCAAGCCCATCTGGCATCAACAGTCGTGCCACAGTCAGCGTTCAGGCAATATGGGCATGTACATGCTTCCACCTCATGACTGCGTACATGTTGGGCAAGTCAGGTGTGGAAGCCGAGCCATGAGCTTTTGAGATACTACTGTATAAAATGTTCTAAATCTCTGATCCTGAATCCCATGAGAAGAAAAGAGCCCTTACCAATCATAGGCTGGAGAATGTTCTTGGTGTACTTGATGAGCTGCTGATAGATCTGTATAACCAGATCGGACAGGATCTGCCTGTATTCAGTCAGGTCAAAATTCAGCAGGCACTGGCTGTTCTGCTGCGGGGTGTTGTGTTTGGCGTAAACCTGAATATAACGCAGGGTTACATTCACATTACATTCGGTCATTTATTGGACGCTTTTATCCAAAGCGACTTAAAAGGTGAGCACAGGGTTCATCACAACATCCCTGGAGCAATGAGGGTTAAGGGTCTCGCTCAAGGACCCACATTGGTAACTTCAGTGGACCTGGGATTTGAACCCCAACCTTCAGATTGAGAGCCCAACACCCTAACCACTGAGCTACCTTGCCCTGGGTTACATTTACATTTAGTCATTTATCAGACGCTTTTTTCCAAAGCGACTTACAAATGAGAACACCACAAGTCAGAAGCCATGGAGAAAACCAACTATACTGTAAATTCATCAAACCTGATTGTTATTCGAAGCTGCGGCCCCTCCCTCCCCCTTTTTTTTTCTTACAACAGGTATTTGTTATAGAGATGCGTCTTCAGTAGGTTCTTAAAACCGTTTAGTGATTCTGCCTTACGGACAGAGTTGGGAAGAACGTTCCACCATTTTGCAGTGGTGAATGCCACGGAGTGAGAATCAGCTCCTCGGTGAGGTGGAACCGCCAGGCGGCGATCATCACTGGAGCGAAGTGAACGAGTCGGAGTGTATTTTGAAAAGATAGAGTGAAGGTAGGAGGGGGAAGATCCAGAAATGGTTCTGTAGGCCATGTATGGGTTACATGCTTAATGGATGCAAAGTCTATAAGCAGTAAATCATGTGGAAAGTCAAAGCTCTGGGTGTTTATAATGATTATTATAGAATAGCAGGTTGTAAAAATCATAGCATTTAACATTTGAAAACGTAGTGGGTAGTGGTTGGCATGTTCTCCTCTAAGCCCTGGGGATCCAGGTTTAAATCCCGATCTGGGGGAGTTTCAATGTGGGTTTACTCAGGTGATTTCTTACCACAGTCCAAAAACATGCATTTAAAGGTGAATTGGGTGCTTTAAATGGCCCCTATATAGTGTGTGTGCGTGCCCAGCAATAGATTAGATTAGTTTTAGATCTGCCCAGTGCCTGAAACGTTCTCTCCTGGATGGGCATGGGGAACCGACTGTAGTGGAGGATGAAGTGGTAAAGATCATGAGATGATTGAAAACTGTAGAAGATGTTCTGACTCGGGCGGCACGGTGGCTTAGTGGTTGGCATGTTCTCCTCTCAGCGCTAGGGATTCCCGGTTCGAATCCCCATCTGGGTGGAGTTTCCATGTTCTCCCCATGTCCGTGTGGGTTTCCTCTGGGTTCTCCGTTTTCCTCCCACAGTCCAAAAACATGGGTTCTCCAAATTGCCTCATATAGAGTGTGTATGCGTGCATGTCTGTGTGAGTGTGTGTGTGTCCAGGGATAGATTGGCGCCCTGTCCTGGGTATATCTGCCCAGCGCCTGAAACGTTTCTCCCCTGGATGGGCATGGGGAACCCCCCCGCGACACTAATAGAGGATAAAGCGGAAGATAATGAATGAATGAATGAATGTTCTGGACTTGAAAACATACCTCCTCCCCACTATACTGTTTGAGACAGTGCAGAAGGCGGCAGGTGTTGGCCAGCCAGAAGGAAATCATTTCAAAATGAGTGCTTCCTTTCTGCAAAAAAAAAAAAAAAAAAAAAAAAAAAAGAAAAAAAGAAAAAAGTTAAAAAGACAAATGTCCAGGTGCTGCTTTTAAAGTCTATAACAATCCCTCCCATACAGAAGCCAACATGTTACTATGACACCCCCACCCCCAACCTGTTCTCTATCCCTTCAGAAGTATGTCACCCACCTCCCACCTCCCTAATGAGTCCCCCACATGAACAAAAGCCGGGCACCATAGCAACATTATTCGTGAAACAAACACAGGGCCTGAATGCAGGCCCGAAGCTGTGCTCGTCTGACCTTCAGTACGGTCTTGATGCAGGAAATGGAGGCGTTCAGCAGCGTGCAGACTCTCTGGTCGTTGTTGGTGTAGTCAGCATGTCGCAGGCACATGAACAGAATGTAGGCCGGCAGGCCTGGGATCAGACTGACCGCAACTCCTCTGGGCTTCAGATCTGAGATCAGAGTGACGGAACAACACAGAGTAAACTGTTTGCCGCTAACAGCTCTAACAGATGTGCAGATGAAGGACACTGTGTCTCGTCCAGGTCTCTGGGTACAGGACCTCACCTGTAATGAGGATCTTAAGGAGCTTGTTCTCATCCTCGTTTTTGTACTCCAGCATGCCCTGGCTGCTTCGCTCCTTGCGGAGGATGTTGACCTCGGGCAGCACTTTACCCGCAGTGTATTCAGGAATGGGCCGATCCACCGAGGCATCTGAGGACATAGAACCACAGCTGTGACGATCGATGTGCAACTAGAGCAGGACGGACGATTAGCATTCAGCAAAGAGTCGGAAACCGAAAATAATACTTTAAAAATCATTTATATTGAGCAATGAATTTAACATGTTATTTTTCACACATTCATTCGGCAGCACGGTGGCTTAGTGGTTTAGCATGTTCTCCTCTCGGCGTCTCGGCGCTAGGGATTCCCGGTTCGAATCCCCATCTGGGTGGAGTTTCCATGTTCTCCCCGTGTCTGTGTGGGTTTCCTCCGGGTTCTCTGGTTTCCTCCCACAGTCCAAAAACATGGATCAAGTCAATTGAGTTCTCCAAATTGCCCCATATAGAGTGTGTCTGTGTGAGTAAGTGTGTGCCCAGCGATGGATTGGCGCCCTGTCCTGGGCCTAGGTGCCCAGCGCCTGAGATGTTCTCCCCTGGATGGGCATGGGGAACCCCACCGCGACCCTAATAGAGGATAAAGCGGGAGATAATGAATGAATGAATGTTTGTATATTGACATACAATTTCTATTTATATTAATATTCTATTTTACTTTATTTTCTTAATTTTAAGTCACACTGTGTTGTTCATTAGTTAAAATGTTTCATAAATTTCCCTTAAAAAACATTAACCTGTTTAATATCTGTAAAACGTAAAACTCTTTAAACTATGATTCATATACAGAAAAGAGATATAAACCCAATACTGCAGTCTGATCATCTTTATGTAAAACATGACGGTGTTCATTACAGACTGAAACACTTACTGTCTGGTCCGTCAGCCTTCCTCATGTAAACCTTCAGCTGTTTCTTTAACTTGCGGATGCTCTTGTCCTGCTTCTCGACTTCCTCCATGAGGTTCTGTTCAGAAAGCTATTATTTAGTTTCTTGGTGTAGATCATATGTTAAAATATCTAAATCATTTAAAAATTGAGGTATAGCTCACCAGATTTTGTCGTGTGAGTCGACTGATCTCCTGCTGCAGGCTTTTGCTGACGTGGCCGTCCGGTGGCAGCTGCAGGCCGGGGCCGGTGAGGTCCTGCTGCCTGCCCCGCTCCTCCTGTAGGACCTGCAGCTCTGCCTTCAGTTCAGCCTGTATCTTGGCATTCCCCTGACGCTCGTCCTGCAGCTGACACTCGAGCACTCTGAAAAAGAAGAAACGGAGAACGAAAGCTGGGTTTAACGCACATTCACTGCATATCTGTGCTTTACTACTGTTGTGTTTACTGTTTATCCTACATTTATATTTATATTTCCTTTTGGACTACTTTATTATACATATATATAGGGGTGAGCTGCAATATTCGCTGATTCGACGATTCGATTCGGAGAACCGTATGTACCATTTTGACCACATGGGGGTGTCCATGGCTGCTGCTAAGCATTAGTTTTTACATGAAATGTCTTTGTTTTCGTTATATATATAGCCTTTTGTCAAAGAAAATCATCCTAATTTCTAGAAAAAAATTTCTAGGCGCCCTGTCCTGGGTGTATCTGCCCAGCGCCCGAAACGTTCTCCCCTGGATGGGCATGGGGAACCCCACCGCGACCCTAATAGAGGATAAAGCTGGAGATAATGAATAAATGAATATATATATATATATAAATATATATATATATATATATATATATATATATATATATATATATATATATATATATAATATATATATATATGTGTGTGTGTGTGTGTGTGTGTGTGTGGGCAGCACGGTGGCTTAGTGGTTAGTACGTTCGCCTCTCAGCGTTAGAGATTCCCGGTTCATCTGGGTGGAGTTTCCATGTTCTCCCTGTGTCCGTGTGGGTTTCCTCCGGGTTCTCCGGTTTCCTCCCACAGTCCAAAAACATGGATCAAGTCAATAGACAATAGAATAAATTCTCCAAATTGCCCCATATAGAGTGTGTGTGTGAGTGAGTGTGTGCCCAGCGATGGATTGGCACCCTGTCCTGGGTCTATCTGCCCAGCGCCCGAAACGTTCTCCCCTGGATGGGCATGGGGAACCCCCCCACGACCCTAATAGAGGATAAAGCGGAAGATAATGAATGAATGTGTGTGTGTGTGTGTGTGTGTGTGTGTGTGTGTGTGTGTGTGTGATTTTGGGACCTGTTGGCCTCCTTCAAGCCTTCGTACACCATCCACAGCTCCCCATCTTCATTCAGCTCATGCACATCTTGAGTGGTGGACCTGAGGACGGAGGAAAAAAAAATATAGTAAATGGATGAGTCTCAAAACAAACTGGAAGACAAAAGAAGGTAAAGGCAAACAGGAGAGTGATGTTAGCGCCACCTGCTGGTGTCCGAGAGGCTGCCTTCCGCTGCGGCTTCCTGTAACCAAACATAAATTCACTTAAATCAAACGGCGGGGTCGTCTGTAGCATCACGAGCAACACATGTTCTTTAATAAAGAAGCTCAGAGATGGTGATCTGAGGTGAGGAGTGTGTAATTAATACTGATGATCACCTTATATTTAAAGGCTTCCTGGTTGACCAGTTGAGTGCGCAGCATCAGCACCTCCTCCTTACGCATTTCTAACTCCTCACTGGTGGAGTTCAGCTGTTCCACGAGAACGTTATAGGCTGAAGCACTAGAGGAGGTCAGACGTAGACCCTTCCCTTGACTCAGAGAGGCACGCAAATCATTCAAGTCCTTCTTCAGCTTCTTATTCGCCGACTCCAGTTCTTGCCGCTAGTTGAGGAAGACGTTATTAAATTGTGTCTGATATTTAACTTGTTTGACACGCACGGTGTCATAGTCAAACGTTTGGACACACCCCCTTTCGGGTTCCACTTATTGTCCATGTTCTCAGTTCCACTTCCTGTAAAGAAGGACTTTGTAGTTCTACAATTCCAGACTGTAGTCCATCTGTTTGTGTTCTACAGTACATACTGTGTACGTCCCCTTCACTCTGTTCTAATGGTCAGGACCCCAATAGTACCACCACAGAGCAGGGGTTATTTGGTTCCTATCCCAGCAGTGTCACTGAGGTGTTTAAATGAAACACTAAACCCCCCTTACCACGTCAGTGTCACTGCAGAATTGACAATAAACAATCCACCACCCAAATGATACCTGTTCTGTGATGCTCCTGACCAACTGAGAACAGAGAACCAACAGGGGACTAACAACAACAAAGAACACAGATGGACTACAGACAGTCTGTAATTGTAGAACTACAAAGTCCATCTGTATGATAAGTGAAGGAAACAGAAAATGGAGCCAGAGGGGGTGTGGCCTAACTTTAGACTGGTACTGCACTGCTGTTTAAAGTCAATACAGAATTGATGTCAGTCTTCTTTGTTCTCAGTAGGTGAGACACTGATGAGAACTTAAAGCTTAAATACAAAAACCCATTACAGTACATTCATCAGCTGATTCAGCGTTTTCTGAATTTCATGCGTCTTACCTTCTGAGCCTCTAAGTCTCTCTCCATCACTAAAGTTTTACGACACTCATCCAGGACCTAAATATTAAGAACAAGAACACACACACACACACACACTGTACAACCCAGTAAAAATCAATAGATATTACACATTAAGCAGCTAATAAACCTGTGGACGCCAATCCTAAAGAGATACTGACTCTATGTATTGTGCTTTTAACCCTTTATGTTACTTTCAGGGCGGCGCGGTGGTTTAGTGGTTATCACGTTCTCCTATCAGCACTAGGGATTCCCGGTTCGTCATCTGGGTGGAGTTTCCATGTTCTCCCCGTGTCCACGTGGGTTTCCTCCGGGTTCCTCCCACAGTCCAAAAACATGGATCAAGTCAATTGAGTTCTACAAATTGCCCCATGTATGTGTGAGTGTGTGCCCAGCGATAGATTGGCGCCCTGTCCTGGGTGTATCTGCCCAGCGCCCGAAATGTTCTCCCCTGGATGGGCATGGGGAACCCCCCCCCCGCGATCCTAATAGAGGATAAAGCGGAAGATAATGAATGAATGAATGTTACTTTCAGAGTCTCTAGAGACTGCAGATAACATTAATCCCAACATCAATTCCACACAAGGTGACTGTAGAACGAGCTGAGGGCTGTTGAGTGCTGAAGCGATACCGTGGCATGTTCCTGCAGAAGCTGCTCCTCTCTGGAGTCCCACTCTCTGAACATGTTCAGCTTCTCTTCCTCCAGTTCTGCTACTTTTCTCTGCAGCTTCAGCAAAAGAGCCAGATCCACGGTCTGATTCATCTCCTCCTGATGTAAACAGACATGACGGTGCTCGTCCTTACATATAATCCATGTTATTATTCAATCACACCACGGTTATATACTTTAATCACAATAAACCATTATACAGCATCAGTCAAAAGTCTGGACACACCTCCATGTTCTCAGATCCACTTCCTGTAAAGATGGACTTTGTAGTTCTACAATTCCAGACTGTAGTCCATCTATTTGTGTCCTACAGTACATACTGTGTACATCCCCTTTACTCTGTTCTAATGGTCAGGACCCCAATAGTAGCACCACAGAGCAGGGGTTATTTGGTGGGTGCATTATTCCTATCCCAGCAGTGTCACTGAGGTGTTTAAACTGCTGCACTAAAACCCCCCTCACCACATCAGTGTCACTGCAGAACTGACAATAAACAATCCACCACCCAAATGATACCTGTTCTGTGATGCTCCTGACCAACAGAGAACCAACAGGGGACTAACAACAACAAAGAACACAGATGGACTACAGTCTGTAATTGTAGAACTACAAAGTCCATCTATATGATAAGTGGAGGAAAGAGAGAATGCAGTAAAAAAGAGGGCGTGTCCGAACTTTGTTCTGGTTCTGCATAATACTTTCATTATTAAACACGGTTCTACCTCAGGATTCTGAACGCTGACCTCTGAACCTGTGAACTCTGAATAATGAATGGATTCAGATTCATAACTGCTGTAGGTCGAGTCTTTGCTCGTGTGACCCGGTTTGTGGAAATGCTGGAAAAAAAAAAAAACATTAAAAAAACATTACTGACGGAAATTATATAATAATTCATTCATTCATTATCTTCCGCTTTATCCTCTATTAGGGTCGTGCGGGGGGTTCCCCATGCCCATCCAGGGGAGAACGTTTCGGGCGCTGGGCAGATACACCCAGGACAGGGCGCCAATCCATCGCTGGGCACACACTCACTCACACAGACACACTCTATATGGGGCAATTTAGAGAACTCAATTAACCTGATCCATGTTTTTGGTCTGTGGGAGGAAACCGGAGAACCCGGAGGAAACCCACGCAGACACGGGGGGAACATGGAAACTCCACCCAGATGGGGATTCGAACCAGGAATCCCTAGCGCTGAGAGGAGAACGTGCTAAACCACTAAGCCACCGTGCCGCCCTGATATAATAATATAATGATAAATAAATAATCAGTCACTTACAGGCGCCGCCTCTTTCTCTGATTTCAGCTCAGCATAGCGCTCCTGCAGCTCGAGGTGTTCCGTCAGGAGGTTCTGATGACGAAGGCGTTCTTCGTTCAGCTCTAACGTCAGGTTATCTGTCTGTTCCTGATGAACCTTCTGCAGCTGGACTGAAAATGTCAAAGCAACCCGTCACATGGCTCCTCCAGTCTTTATCAGACATCGTTAATAGTTTTAAAGCTGCATTCGTGATTGGCTGGTTCAATAATGGTATAAGGATGTAGCTCAGCTTCAGTACGCTTCAGGCTTATTTTTATTTTTTTATTATTTTTATTATTATTATTTTAAACTGCTTTACCTACCTGTGATTTGTTGAGTCTGTTCCTGGATCAGTCTGTTCAGTTCATCTTTCTCACTCTTCAGGAGGCTGTTGGTCTCGTTCATCTCTGCAAGCATCTATCAGAACAAGTTTCAAGTTTCTTTGTCATTTATGCTCCATGTTGGGACATGTGCACATAGAACTTCTTAGGGTGAGGCATCAGGATATAAATTGTACATAGAAGATAAAATGAATGCGGCAAAAAAAAAAAAAAAAAAAAAAAAAAAAAAAAATATATATATATATATATATATATATATTCATTCATTATCTCCCGCTTTATTCTCTATTAGGGTCGCGGTGGGGTTCCCCATGCCCCATCCAGGGGAGAACGTCTCGGCCGCTGGGCAGATACACCCAGGACAGGGCGCCAATCTATCACTGGGCACACACTCACTCACACAGACACTCCATATGGGGCAATTTTTTGGAGAATTCAATTGACTTGAGTCAATTGACTTGTTTTTGGACTGTGGGAGGAAACCGGAGAACCCGGAGGAAACCCACGCGGACACGGGGAGAACATGGAAACTCCACCCAGATGGGGATTCGAACCGGGAATCCCTAGAGCTGAGAGGCGAACGTGCTGACCACTAAGTCACCGTGCCGCCTATATATATATATATATATATATATATATATATATATATATATATATATATAAAAAATAATTTAAAGTGACTCAACAATCAAAGAACAAATAACTGAAAGAAAATGGAATCTTTAATAAAAAGTGATTTAGTTAAAAAAAGCATCATTATTTAATATAAGCCTGTCGTGAGTTTGAGGAGTTTAACATCTGGGCAGAATTAACGACTTATTTCCAGAATGGGTTCCATGCATCACAGGGTGGAGTTTGCATGTTCTCCCCGTATCTGCGTGGGTTTCCTCCGGGTTCTCCAGTTTCCTCCCACAGTCCAAACACATGGATTTAGGGTGAATGGGCAGCTCTATAGTGCGTCTGTGTGAGTGAGTGTGTATCATACAGCGCACCTTCCTGTTCCGCTCCAGTTCCTGACGGGTCACTACCAGCTCCTCTTCCAGAACAGACACCCGTTCACCAAAACACTGGGCTTCTTCTTTAACTCTGTGCAGAGCTTGTAGCTGGAGTCGCAACTTCTCCAGCTCATTCACAGAGTTGCTTTCAACAGCACACAGACGTTCCGACAGCTTCCGGTTCTCTTTGTTCTAAAAAAAATAATAAATTACACACAAATGCAATTAACAAAATATTAACATGTTTCGATACATTTTTTAAACACATAAGCCAAGCTTAGCTTATATAGGGGGTTACAGACCTGTATATAACAAAATAAATCATTTATAGTTTGGCTACAGATTTTTTGCTGCTGCTTGTTTGCTTTTTCTTTTCATTCATTCATCATTATCTCCCACTTTGTCCTCTATTAGGTTCGCGGTGGGGTTCCCCATGCCCATCCAGGGGAGAACGTCTCGGGCGCTGGGCAGATAGACCCAGGACAGGGCACCAATCCATCGCCGGGCACACACTCACTCACTCACACAGACACACTCTATATGGGGCAATTTTGTGAACTCAATTGACTTGATCCATGTTTTTGGACTGTGGGAGGAAACCGGAGAACCCGGAGGAAACCCACGCGGACACGGGGAGAACATGGAAACTCCACCCAGATGGGGATTCGAACCGGGAATCCCTAGCGCTGAGAGGCGAACGTGCTAAACCACTAAGCCACCGTGCCGCCCTGCTTTTTCTTTAAAAATACAAATCACTTAAACTATCCTGCCTTTAAAAGTCACCAGGGATAATAACACCTGCTATGTTTTTAGGAATATAAAGTTTGTAATCAGGCTAAAAGAATACCTTGTACCAGTTTCTGGTGAATAAATCCAAAATAAATCAGCATTATTATTCTTCAACTTGATTCATTAACAGTTTTAAGAGTATCCACTAGGGGGCAGTGACCGGTATTTTCAATAATTCAAGTTTTAAGCAGATCCCCATGATAAAACCCTCTGATTTGCATCCAAAAAGGAGATTGACTTCATCACCCCACCTGCTCATCCACCTTCCTCTGCAGCTGCATTATCTTGTTCTCCATTCCAACGTTGAGTTTCTTGTAGTGTTCCACAGAACGGGCCTCGATCCGAAGTCCCTTGAGCTCTCGACGTGCCAGCATGCGGCGCACGCAGCACTGCAGATACACCACCGCCTGCAGGGTGCGCCTGTAGTGCAGCCGAGCCAACCACCCGCGCACCCAGCGCTGCACCACCACGGTCTTCTGCTCGAACCTCAACTGAGTGGCACAGGAAAGAACACAAAATACGATCCATGGAACTTGTTCGGATAAAAGAGACAGATGAAGGTCAAAGGTGGGACTCAGGGGGTCGTCCGATTATTTATTTCAGCTCTGGGAAACAATGCGAGCCTTTTAAACCTCACAAGAGCTTACCGTATTTTCCGGACTATAAGGCGCACCTAAAAGCCTAAAATTTCCCAGAAATCGGACGTGCGCCTTATAATCCGGTGCGCCTTATACGTGTACTGAGCTCCAAAATCTGTAAAAGTATTGTTGTGCGAGCGGGTGGTTTCGTGAAAAGCCGAGTGAAGAAAATTAATTGGGAGCTCGCCGTCATTCCGGGAGGATTAAATAAAGAACTCCGACTGCTGGACATTGGTGTAAACGGGGCGTTTAAAGTAAAGTCGCGGGCGGCGTGGGAGCGATGGATGATAGACGGAGAACACACGTTTACTAAAACTCGGGAGGCGGCGGCGGGGCGAGTTACTCCACCGTCTGTGAATGGATTGTGGACGCCTGGGCTGAGGTTTCTGCCGTGACCGTCGTCCGAGCTTTCACGAAAGCCGGCGTCGTCGCCGAACGGCCGCCCGGAGACGAGACGGACTCGGACATCGATGAGAGGGAACACCAGAGTGCTCGATAGAGAACCAGCTCTTTAATTCAGACACAGAAGACGAGGACGCTGATGGATTTGTGGGAGAAGAGTGATTAAAAATAATGTGTGTTTTATCAAGTAGTAGAATAAACTTCAATTATAAATCAGCGTTTTGCATCCTTTACTTTTCTTGTAGATCGTATGTTTTAGCGAGTGCCTTATAATAAGCTGCCGTACAGAATAAGTACCGTACAGAAATAGAGTCCGTAATTCAGACTGCGCCTTATAGTACAGTGCGCCTTATACGTGGCTCAAATACAGAAATAGACCCCGTAATTCAGACTGCGCCTTATGGTCCGGAAAATACGGTCCTTTACATTCGTGAGATGAAGATCATGTGACATCATGAGCCTCATCTTGTAAATGTAAAGCAACACGGCAGGCTCACATTGTTTCCCGGAGCCTGAATAAGTGACTGGATGAACTTTCTGTACCTGCGTGTACTGCAATCGGGCTGCGTGGCCCCGGAGCAGACGCTGGAGCAGAACGGCCGCGGCGCACTTCCTCTGGAACGTTCTCCGGGCGGCACACATCCGCTGGTACTTCTGAATAACCAGCGCCGCCTTCGTTCTCCTTAAAGACTCACACAACCTACAACCAGAACCGAACGGAGGCTGTGAGGTTACCGGCGATGCCACAGCGGGTGGAGGGATGGGGGGATTGTACTTATATGGTCCACGTACAGCCGAGCCTGCCGCCCGCGTGCGTATCTCTGGACGGTCACCGCGGCGCGGCGCAAGCGCAGGTACTTTTTACGGACGAGCCAGCAGCGGATGGTCTTCTGGATCTTCACGCAGGCCGCACGAAGCTTATCCGCTCGCAGCTTCTCCAAATACGCCACCTGCCCGGCGCGGAAGAAGATCTTCGTCCTGCCAAACTTGTACTTATCTGGATCCTACAGAAAGAAATGGACTTTAAATACACGCACCGGGAGCTGTCTGCATATGTATTAATGCCGTAATGTAGGGGTGTATTCAACTAAAGATTTTCATAGTCGAATCTGATTCGTCAGATTTTCCCTATAGACGACTGATAGTCGAATCAGTTCAAATTTCACCACAAGATGGCGCTATAAGCGTAGTTTTAAATTATTATTTTTTTTGTATATTTTACTTGTTTTTCTGACAAAAGAAAACCTTTTTCTTTTTTTTTCTAGAAATTAGGTTGATTTTATTTGACAAAAGGCTATATATATAACGAAAACAAAGACATTTCATGTAAAAACTAATGCTTAGCAGCAGCCATTGGCGCCCCCATGTGGTCAAAATGGTACATTCGACTATGAGGTTCATAGTCGACTACGGTTCTCCGAATCGAATCGTGCGGCGCGGCGGTTAACACGTCCACCTCTCAGTGCTGGGGATCCGGGTTCGAATCCCGAGCTGTGTGGAATTTTCATCTTCTCCCTGTGTCGCACCACATGCAACGCAGGGTTTCTTCTTCCAGTCCAAAAACATGGATTTAAGGTGAATTGGCTGCTCTAAATTGCCTCTGATGTGTGTATATGCCCGCGAGTGAGTACGTGCACTGCGATAGACGCCACCCTGTCCTTTGTGTATCTGCCCAGCGCCCGAAACGTTCTCCTCTGGATGGGTATGGGGAACCCCTGTATATGATTAGGTGGAGGCGCAGTCCTGGGGGTATCTGCTACCCCCCTGCATCCCTAATATAAGATTAAATATATATAAATATATGCCAGGTGGCGCGGTGCCTTAGTGTTTATCATGTTCTCCTCTCAGCACTAGGGGTTCCCGGTTCAAATCCCCATCTGGGTGGAGTTTCCATGTTCTTCCCATGTCCGTGTGGGTTTCCTCCGGGTTCTCCGGTTTCCTCCCATAGTCCAAAAACATGGATCAAGTCAATTAAGTTCTCCAAATTGCCCCATATAGAGTGTGTCTGTGTGAGTGAGTGTGTGCCCAGCGATAGATTGGCGCCCTGTCCTGGGTCTATCTGCCCAGCGCCCGAAACGTTCTCCCCTGGATGGGCATGGGGAACCCCACCGCGACTCTAATATAGGATAAAGCGGAAGATAACGGATGGATGGATTTGCCAGTTACCTGTATCAGCTTCTCCAGAACTCTCTGACACGTCAACGTTCTGTCGGACAGCACGTCCTTCACCTTCATCAGAACTCTGTATCGGCTGAAGAACTCCTGATACGTCCATCTGACCAAAACCACAAACATTCAGCGATGAGAAATGAGGCTGCGGCACTCGCGCTACGACCTGTTGGGTTATTAGTTCTACTGCAGAACCTGGAGGGGAATCCTGCTGCTGAGATACGAATGGTCTCTAGAACGCCACACGCTCTCAGCTGCTGTGCTGCTCTGCTGGGATTCATCCTGCAGCGACAGAGAACATCTGTACACGTCCACAAACAAATATGAAGGTGGCATGGTATTCAGAAGTAAATGGAACAGACGTGAAAGGCGATTTCAGGTCGTTGGGTTTGATGCAGCGCACATAGTGAGGAGTCGTGGCGTTCAGGGTCTCCATCAGCAAATGCAAAGAGTTTCGGAACTTAAAAAGAAAAGGTGAAAAGACAAATTACAGAGGGGTCACCCCTGGATCTGCCACACCGTGTTTACAGTCATTGTTAGTCCCTTTGCTGCTACAAGATAATCATGTTTTGTGTTAAAAAACAGGGATCATCATTAAAATAAGATAAATAAAAGAGAGGCTTCTTCACTCACCTGCAGTCCCACCGACTTTTTATGCTCTCTGACGGACTGGTTCGCACGCGGAATCTTGGCTCGACTGCATGTGTTTTTGCTGTTAGAATCCAGATCCTTGTCTTCTTCGAAGAGCTCGAGGAGCAGAGCCAACTGAGAACACATGTGTCAAGATGCATGAAGAACCTCATTTACAGGGATTGAAAATAACCATCATGAAAACTATTAAATTCAATTATTAAATTCAATAATTAAAACAATTAAATTCTAACGGGCGGCACGCTGGCTTAGTGTTTATCTGGGTGGAGTTTCCATGTTCTCCCCGCGTCCGCGTGGGTTTCCTCCGGGTTCTCCGGTTTCCTCCCACAGTCCAAAAACATGGATCAAGTCAATTGAGTTCTCCAAATTGCCCCATATAGAGTGTGTGTCTGTGTGAGTGAGTGTGTGCCCAGCGATAGATTGGCGCCCTGTCCTGGGTCTATCTGCCCAGCGCCCGAAACGTTCTCCCCTGTGTGTGTGTGTGTGTGTGTGTGTGTGTGTTCAGACAGCGCAGTGCAGTGCAGTGTGTGTGTGTTCAGACAGGGCAGTGCAGTGTGTGTGTGTGTGTGTGTGTGTGTTTCAGACAGGGCAGTGCAGTGTGTGTGTGTGTGTGTTCGTGTGTGTTCAGACAGGGCAGTGCAGTGTGTTTGTGTGTTCAGACAGGGCAGTGTGTGTGTGTGTGTGTGTGTTCAGACAGCGCAGTGTGTGTGTGTTCAGACAGGGCAGTGCAGTGTGTGTGTGTGTGTGTGTGTGTGTGTTCAGACAGGGCAGTGCAGTGTGTTTGTGTGTTCAGACAGGGCAGTGTGTGTGTGTGTGTGTGTGTGTGTTCAGACAGGGTAGTGCAGTGTGTGTGTGTGTGTGTGTGTGTGTGTTCAGACAGCGCAGTGTGTGTGTGTGTGTGTGTGTGTGTGTGTGTTCAGACAGGGCAGTGCAGTGTGTGTGTGTGTGTTCAGACAGCGCAGCGTGTGTGTGTTCAGACAGGGCAGTGTGTGTGTGTGTTCAGACAGCACAGTGCAGTGTGTGTGTGTGTGTGTGTTCAGACAGGGCAGTGCAGTGTGTGTGTGTGTGTTCAGACAGGGCAGTGTGTGTGTGTGTGTTCAGACAGGGCAGTGTGTGTGTGTGTTCAGACAGCACAGTGCAGTGTGTGTGTGTGTGTGTGTGTGTTCAGACAGGGCAGTGCAGTGTGTGTGTGTGTGTTCAGACAGGGCAGTGTGTGTGTGTGTGTTCAGACAGGGCAGTGTGTGTGTGTGTTCAGACAGCACAGTGCAGTGTGTGTGTGTGTGTGTGTGTGTGTTCAGACAGGGCAGTGCAGTGTGTGTGTGTGTGTGTGTGTGTGTTCAGACAGGGCAGTGTGTGTGTGTGTGTTCAGACAGGGCAGTGTGTGTGTGTGTGTGTGTGTTCAGACAGGGCAGTGCAGTGTGTGTGTGTGTGTGTTCAGACAGGGCAGTGCAGTGTGTGTGTGTGTGTGTGTGTGTGTGTGTTCAGACAGCGCAGCGTGTACATATTGAAGGAAATGTGCTGCGGGGCGTGATTTCGCTCCACAGTTCATTTCTCTCATAACTCAGTGAGGCGAGGTCAGCTGGGCGTGGTTGATGGACTGAACAAACCTTACTCGACTTCAGCACAGTTATCTGTTCCTCGTTCACAGTGTCTTTGTTCTTCTCCAAAAACCCCTCGCACTGATACACCACCTGACGCGGGCAACAAGCACAAGCTATTAAACCCCAATTAAACCCCAAAACGGCCCGACTGAGGGAACTAATCGCAACGCTGATGACAAATCACTCACCCTGTCGGCAAAATGGTGGATGATGAAGGCTTTGTTGGACATGCGCGGTTTGTCAAAATGAGACGTTTTCTTTAGGTGGGTGTTGTAGAGCTTCTGAGCCCAAGATTCGTCTGATCCTTTGGGCATCTGCAGGATTTAGAAATGAAACAACATGTGATTATACATCTTATATAAATAACGACGTTTATTAATTCAGCACTGAATAATATCTGTTTATCAGAGATCATCCTCAGAGACAAGACTTGATGGTTGTGGATGGAACACAGGTTCAGCCATGACACAATAATACAGCAGTCCTGGAGCAATGAGGGCTGCTCAAGATCCATCCATCCATTATCTTCCGCTTCATCCTCTATTAGGGTCGCGGGGGGGGGCGGGTTCCCCATGCCCAGCCAGGGGAGAACGTCTCGGGCGCTGGGCAGATTCACCCAGGACAGGGCGCCGATCTATTGCTGGGCACACACTCACTCACACAGACACACTCTACATGGGGCAATTTGGAGACCTCAATTGACTTGATCCATGTTTTTGGACCGTGGGAGGAAACCGGAGAACCCGGAGGAAACCTAAGTGGACACGGGGAGAACATGGAAACACAACCCAGATGGAGATTCAAACTGGGAATTCCTAGTGCTGAGAGGAGAACATGCTAAACCACTAAGCCACCGTGCCACCCTTGAGCCTTTTAAATATTATTATTAAATATTATTTTTAAGGGGCGGCACGGTGGCTTAGTGGTTTAGCACGTTCTCCTCTCAGCACTAGGGATTCCCGGTTCGAATCCCCATCTGGGTGGAGTTTCCATGTTCTCCCCGTGTCTGCTCCGGGTTCTCCGGTTTCCTCCCACAATCCAAAAACATGGATCAAGTCAATTGAATTCTCCAAATTGCCCCATATAGAGTGTGTATGTGTGAGTGAGTGTGTGCCCAGCGATGGATTGGCACCCTGTCCTGGGTCTATCTGCCCAGCGCCCGAAACGTTCTCCCCTGGATGGGCATGGGGAACCCCACCGCGACCCTAATAGAGGATAAAGCGGGAGATAATGAATGAATGAATGAATGATTTTTAAGATCAGCTCTGGCTAATGTAACGTGCTTTAGATAAACAGCTTTAACGCTCAGCTGACAGACCGTTCAGATGTTTCCAGGGATTTGAACCGGGAAACCCTAGCACTGAGAGGAGAACATGCCAACCACTAAGCCACCGTGCCGCCCAGTGCTCGAGGTCCCACGTTTGTAAATTCCGTGGACCTGGGATGCGAACCCTCGACCTTCAGATTGTTATCCCATCCCTTATCCACCGCGCTGCCACGCCCACTCACTGAATAAAGCGACAACTGAACACACACCATGCACTCCTCATCGAGCAGATCCAGGACTCCCAGCTTGGCCTCGATCAGATTAATACACGGCTTGTTGTCATAGAAGTCGATCAAAGTCCATGGGATCTTCTCTTTCAGATATTCCTCTTGCTCCAATTTAAATACATGCTGAAGAAAATGTGACAACACGAAGGTTTTTAATGTCCTGAGCGGCATTTGAAAAAACGAGTTTATTTAATGAGCCGGAAGCTCACCATGTTAAACTGCTGTTGGAGTTTCTCGTTGGCATAATTAATGCAGAACTGCTCAAAGCTGTTGACTTCAAACGTCTCAAACCTGTAGATTACAACTGATGCTTTAAACGTATTTCAATACTGATTAATAGGGGTGAGCTGCAATATTCGCTGATTCGACGATTCAATTCGGAGAACCGTAGTCGACTATGAACCTCATAGTCGAATGTACCATTTTGACCACATGGCTGCTGCTAAGCATTAGTTTTTACATGAATTGTCTTTGTTTTCGTTATATATATAGCCTTTTGTCAAATAAAATCATCCTAATCATCCTAAAACTCATTGATCTGAGTGTTTTAGGTTTTTCCTTTAAAGTGGAAAAATGTCCAGAACGGGGATCCCATTTACGGTGCTCTAGAAAAACAAGTAAAATATTTAAAAATATATATATTTTTTAAAAACCACGCTTATAGCGCCATCTTGTGGTGAAATTTTAACTGATTCGACTATCAGTCGACTATAGGGAAAATCTGACGAATCAGATTCGACTATGAAAATCCTTAGTTGAAGACACCCCTACTGATTAATGACCAGGACTAGTTTAGTTTAGTTGCTCTTCAACCAGATGGAAACGCCACATGACACTCACTCACTCACTCACTCACCCGTAAATATCCAGCACCCCAATGAATGAGTGCTGCCTGCTGGATGAATGCAGAGCTTTATTAATCTGAATCACGATCCACGTGAACAGCTTGGAATAAATAAGCTTAGCTAGTGCATCGCGCCCGTCCACTGCCTCGGCCCCGGTCAGGGGCTTGCTGAAGGTTTCGGTGCTCGTCTTTAGCTTTTTATGACACAGCCAGAGCGCCATGGTCTCAGAGGACACCATAAGCAGGTCACAGAACACGGCCAGGTGCCGGTCCTCACGCTGAAACCAAATCAACACAGAAAAGGTTTACGGTTCTAAAACACGCCGTTTGCTGATTGCACGTTATTCAGGATACTCACAGAGACAGTGGAGTTCCCTCCTGCTTTTGCGCTTATCTGCACATTGCAGAGGTGGAGAATAGCAGCGAGGATTCCAAACACATCCATTTGTTGTCTTTCATCAACTCCTAATAAAATACGGAACATCGTTCAACATGGACAAACAGAACCCTGCAGAACGTTATAGTAACCTAATGAACATTAAAGACTGGCGATGGATAGGCAGGAGACAGTTACAGATTCTGCGATTACTCTCCAAGAAATAATCATGATAATTAGATAATAATTAATGCCCATCCAGGGGAGAACGTTTCGGGCGCTGGGCAGAAACACCTAGGACAGGGCGCCAATCTATCACTGAACACACACTCACTCACACATACACACTCTATATGGGGCAATTTGGAGAACTCAATTGACTTGATCCATGTTTTTGGACTGTGGGAGGAAACCGGAGAACCCGGAGGAAACCCACGCGGACACGGGAAGAACATGGAAACTCCACCCAGATGGGGATTCGAACCGGGAATCCCTAGCGCTGAGAGGAGAACATGCTAAACCACTAAAAATGAAATAGAAAAAAGACACTGCAGGGCTTTTGCTGAACGTTAACACAAAGTATTAAATTCTCATGAAACTCAAATAAAAAAATAAAAAAAACTATGAATTGTCTTATCGCTAGTGATGGAGCTGTGATTTGGGATTGAGGGCTGGGATTGGGGAGGAGGCAGAGAAGCAGGTGAGGTTATGGACATCACCTGTGACTCCTCTGCGTTAATGATGGGAGGTTAACCAGACCGAATATCAAGAACAATAATGAAACAAAAATGAAAGATTGTTACGCAGTGTTGCGCATCGGAACACACAAGCCTTCTTACCCAGGAGTGAGAACGCTCTCCGTGTGTTCTGCAGTTCCCGAGCATCGTCCACTCCGTCTATTCTGAGGCTCCTTCCTTGATTTGTACAGAGGAATTCCGCTGCACTGCCTTCAGAACACAACCGGTCATTAAAGTCTGCACCAAACTGACGAGAGAACCTTAAAATACAGCTTCATCACGAGCGGCTCACCTAACTGCAAAGCGCTGAAGTCTGCCGTATGAGCCGAGGCACACAGCTGGTAGAAGATGTGATAGTTACGCTCCTCGCTCGCCTGAAATAAGGAACATGCAGGACATGACCTGGTTTAGCACAACACGTCCTAAACAAGACTCCCAAGGACTTGAATACAAAAAAAAAAAAACATTTAATTAGCAGAAACTGGTTTATTCATTCATTCATTTATTCATTATCTCCCGCTTTATTCTCTATTAGGGTCGTGGGGGGGGGGTTCCCCATGCCCATCCAGGGGAGAACGTTTCGGGCGCTGGTCAGATACACCCAGGACAGGGTGCCAATCCATCGCTGGGCACACACTCACACAGACACACATGGGGCAATTTTGGGAACTCAATCGACTT
>JAFMOC010000649.1:0-85000 GCA_019802505.1 Corydoras sp. C115 | reverse complement strand
GCAATGAGGGTTAAGGGTCTCGCTCAAGGACCCACATTGGTAACTTCAGGGGACCTGGGATTTGAACCCTCAACCTTCAGATTGATAGCCCAATGCCCTGACCACTGAGCTACCGCACCCCTATAAGATGACACCCATAAGCTATGCACTGTCACAGCAACACAACACCATGTCAGTATCACTGAAGTCCTGAGGATCATTCACCACCCAAATACCTGCACTGACCAAACACTGACCACGAGTACAAAAGAAACAGATGGACTGCAGTCTGTACTTACATTTGGTCATTTATTGGACGCTTTTATCCAAAGCGACTTACAAAGTGAGAACAGGGTTCATCACAACATCCCTGGAGCAATGAGGGTTAAGGGTCTCGCTCAAGGACCCACATTGGTAACTTCAGGGGACCTGGGATTTGAACCCACAACCTTCAGATTGACAGTCCAACGCCCTGACCACTGAGCTACCACTCCCCCACTCCTGTACTTTCACTCAAATGTGCATTTTAAAGGTGAATTAATGAGAATATGGAAATTCATCCGAGCTCACCGAGCCATCTTCAAGCTCCAGGTGAAGAGCAGCGTCTCCGGGACTGTAGTCTCTGCTCAGCTCGGCTGACTTCCACACGTCCACGGCGTCAGGAATCCACACCCGAGCAAACTGCAACAAGTTCAGACAACTTTAGAACAACTTTAGAACTTTCAGAGGCTTTTCACACCAAAAAAAAAAAAAAAACGAATGTAAAGTCTCCCGTCTCATAATTCTCAGATAAACTCCAGAATAAATGTCACACACGGTCCCAAACGTTTAAAAAGGTTAATTATTTTCTAATTAATTCGGTGAATTAATGAGGCAGCGGTTCGCTGTTCGAACGTAACGGCTGAGCTTCCACTGACAGAACCAACGCTAACCTTTGAGTAAAGAGCGGTCGCTGCCATAATTCTCCTGTTAAAAGCACGGTTTCTTCTGAAACGACGGGCCGACCCAAATAAAGAGGTAAAAAGACGACATCGGACAAACTTTACAAACTTAATTTAACGCTTTTTAAAAAGCCATGAAAGCCAGAATATCCGCCTCAGACAGCCGAGGTCTGGTACAACGCTGCCGGCGTGAGGGCTCTCCGCGGCGAGCTCCCTCTAACGACAACGATGGGAAGTGCAACAGCTTCCATACTAACGTACTAGTTACTAGTTCCATACTAACTTACTAGTATGTGTTGATATTAAAATCAGTATGTATTCCATACTAGTTCTTGCGTACTGTGTAGTACGCTTACATGCGTCTCAATATCTGAGCGCTTATGCTACACGCTCATTGGTCGGATTGTAATCAATCATACACCGTTTATTTTAACAACGGTAAATAACAAGTTTAACTATAAAATAAAGTTAAACTTGTTTAACTTTGGCTTGGCTTAGTGGTTTAGCACGTTCGCCTCTCGGCGCTAGGGATTCCAAATCCCCATCTTGGTGGAGTTTCCATGTTCTCCCCATGTCTGCGTGGGTTTCCTCCGGGTTCTCCGGTTTCCGCCCACAGTCCAAAAACATGGATCAAGTCAATTGAGTTCTCCAAATTGCCCCATATAGAGTGTGTGTGTGAGTGAGTGTGTGCCAGCGATGGATTGGGCGTCCTGTCCTGGGTCTATCTGCCCAGCGCCCCAGACGTTCTCCCCTGGATGGGCATGGGGAACCCCACCGCCACCCTAATAGAGGATAAAGAGGAAGATAATGAATGAATGATCTATAAAATAAATCTATTATGAAATGAAGTTATAAAGAGATGGTTTAAAGTAAAATTGTAAGGAATCAATGATGAATGTCTTTCAGATGTCATACTGTATGGAACACTGTTGGGATCATAGCAAACAAGATAACAACCTGAATAAAAAGATCCCCAAAATGTAGATAAGTACGTCGTTAGTGTTGATTCACATTTATTTTGCCATTAAAGATTTAAAACACCCCACATTTCACCTACAGATCTCTCAATGAATGCCATTATAAGACGGTCCCATTTTGCAGTAAATCCTAAATCAGATTTACATTTGTTGGAAGACTTGTTACATTCTGGAGTGTCTGTGAGAATCTGGGCTCATTTATCTAGAGGTGAAATGCACTAGGTAAATGGGCCCGGATTTGGTCAGGCACTGATGCTGGGTTAGAAGCCCATCCAGCATCAGTTTCACTGTTTAATTAATTAATTAATTCATTCATTATCTCCCGCTTTATCCTCTATTAGGATCGCGGTGGGGTTCCCCATGCCCATCCAGGGGAGAACGTCTCGGGCGCTGGGCAGATAGACCCAGGACAGGGCGCCAATCCATCGCTGGGCACACACTCACTCACACAAACACTCTATATGGGGCAATTTGGAGAACTCAATTGACTTGATCCATGTTTTTGGACTGTGGGAGGAAACCGCAGAACCCGGAGGAAACTCACGCAGACACGGGGAGAACATGGAAACTCCACCCAGATGGGGATTCGAACCGGGAATCCCTAGTGCTGAGAGTGCTAACCACTAAGCCACCGTGCCGCCCCACTGTTTAATTATTTTAATTATTTAGTTTGTAAATTTAATCATTGTGCTTAACAAACACACACACACACACACACACATGCGTGTGTGTGTTAAGCACAATGATTAAATAAACAGTGACCTCTACCGGTTGTTGAAATCTTTGCAATAACAAAGGTTCTAAATGAAAAGTAAAAACTTAATAATTTAAGGAATAAATCTAAGTATTTCACACATGAAAATAAATTATATATATTTTAAACTATTAAATACATTCTCAGCACTGCAGTGACACTGATTTGATGCTGATGTGTCCAGCGCCCGAAACCTTTTCCCATTAATGTGGATGTGGATGGGGTGGCCGGTTACTTAATAGAGGATAAAGCTGAAGATGATGGATGGATGAATGAATGAATGAATGGATGGATGAATGAATGGATGAATGAATGGATGGATAAATATTTAATTTTTAGATGTCGAGATGTTTTGCAGCTTATAAGAACTGCCCGTGCACGTGCAACAGAACCCCTACAGCTCGTCGGTCGGGTGCGTGATAGAGCTGTGCGGATCGATACAAATATCGATAATATCGATACCAACGCTGGTATTGGTATTGAACAATACTTGCGTAAAAATATCGATACTCAAGTTTTTTGTGTGTGAAAATTCCTTTTTTATTGTTTTGCCTAAGAACAATTCTATTTGAAAAAAAGAAACAAAGAAAGAAAAAACTGTCTAGTGAGGGGAGCATTTTTACTTTATATTTGTATTGTCGTTTCTCCTTTTGTACCTCAAAAATATATATTTTCCTCACGTTAAAGCAAACGTTGTTTTATTACTGTTCCATTGTTTCTAAACAAAGATGTTGATTGGGATACATTATTTTGTTGTCACCTACAATGTTTGGCGAAATTCTATACTAGGTCTTTTGGATCAATGAAGCCTAAATATTAAAAAAGTATCGGTATCGAATATCGCGATATTGGCCCTGTATTTTCTTGGTATCGCACAGCTCTAGTGCGTGACGGTTGTGATTGACAGTCGGGCTCCACGCGGCGTCTTTAAATCCTGTGCTGACGTGTCGCACGCGCTCGTCACCCGGATGTTGTTTTCCCTCGCGCGCCTCCGTCGCCGGGACGTGGGCCTATTGGGTTGCGCGCGCGCTGACCGGGAAGCGCATCGCTGTGACGTGTCCATCCCCCCCCACGCGTGTCTGCGCGCGCTCTTCCGGTGAAGTCAGCGTGATCAGCGGGCGCTTCTCTCTCTCTCTCTCTCTCTCTCTCTCTCTCTCTCTCACACACACACTCTTGCTCTCTCACCCACACTCTCTCTCTCCCTCTCAAGGCGTCTCGACACCCGGCTGGAACCCGCTCTCCGTCTGCCGAAGCTCGGTCGCTGGCTCCCCGGTTCGACTCCGTGTTTGTGTTCGGCGCTCATGGCTGCTTCAGGCTGCGCGCAGACTCCGGCGGCTGCGGCTCCCACGCTGCAGAGAGGCATCGTGAAGATGGTAAGTCGTGTGGAACCCCCTCTACCGGGGGGTCCGGCCGCCGGGTCCGCCCGCCGAGGGCGCCGGAGGTGCCGCTGGCGTCGCCTCAGAAGGCGGCCGCTGCGCCACATGGCTAATTATTCCGAGTCGGAAAAGTTGGTTGCGTGGAGACCCGTGTGTTTGCAGCCTATCCCGGCGGTGTGTCGGTAAACTTTGCGAGCGTGACGAAAAGAGAAAAGACACGAACTTTTTTTTTTTCCACTCCCCCCCCCCCCCCCACCACCCACCCCACGCAGCACCGAGCAGCTGCTCGCCTCCCGTCCGCCTGTCAGGTCAGAACCGGGGCTCCGTGAACAGCCACCGCGCCGAAAACCTCCACCATAAACGGCCCACGGGGTGCAGGGGGTGGGGGGGCTGGCTGTCCACAGCGTGGACGTCCTTGTGGACTTTGGAGGACAGGGAGCGCGTGCTGTGGAACTGACACGTAGCATCTAAAGCTGAGCCCGATAAGACTGAGGAGCGCAGCAGATGTTTCTGTGTGTACATGTATACACCCGTGTGTTTGTACACACACACACACACACACACACACACCTGGACCAAAGTGTGTGCAACGCTGTTCAAATTCCATCATTTATTGACCTGAAGCTGAAAATCTGCCTGATGTTTTCTGTATTTAAAGTTCCTGCTCACAGTTAGCAGAACTCTTTAGAGATGGTTCCTAAAGTTTTACTGAATATGGTTCCCGTCTCAGGGCGGCACGGTGCCTTAGTGGTCAGCACGTTCTCCTCTCAGCGCTAGGGATTCCCGGTTCGAATCCCCATCTGGGTGGAGTTTCCATGTTCTCCCCGTGTCCGCGTGGCTTTCCTTCGGGTTCTCCGGTTTCCTCCCACAGTCCAAAAACATGGATCAAGTCAATTGGGTTCTCCAAGTTGCCCCATATATAGTGTGTCTGTGTGAGTGTGTGCCCAGCGATGGATTGGCGCCCTGTCCTGGGTGTATCTGCCCAGCGCCCGAAACGTTCTCCCCTGGATGGGCATGGGGGAACCCCCCCCCCCCCCCCATAGAGGATAAAGCGGAAGATAATGAATGAATGAATGAATGAATAAACCAGTTTCTGCTAATTAAAGGTTCTACCTCCTGTTTTTTTGTTTTTTTTTTTGTATTCATGTCCTTGGGAGTCTTGTTTAGGACGTGTTGTGCTAAACCAGGTCCTCCTGCAAATGTTGGTGTTTTTCCGTCGCCAAACTTATTGTACTTATTGATTATTGATAAGCTGATTAGTTGTATGATGCCCCAGACTGTATGTACGCACACTGCCATTGATAACATTTTTAATTTGTCCCTTGAAGTTTCCACAAACCTGTAAAACACCTTATTACTGGCACACCATCATTAAAATGGCAATCCTCTAAAGGCAAACCACACCAGGCTCACATAGTGACACACCGATTGGTTTGTTCGATGTAATGCCCAAAACATGAATCACGTCTCCATCACAAAGACGGACTGACATGCCCTAAATCGAGCGGCCGGGTGCGCGGTTAATGGCTCGCTTCTTGGTGGTTGTACAGAGTATATAAACCTCCATAGGGTCCTAAAGAGTATGTCTGTCACATGTGGTAGTAATCAAAGCAACGTTGTGGGTTTGTATAAGGACACAGACAGACTTTCAACCTTATTTGTATTTATGTGTATTAACTCTTAGATCACAACATTTAGAGCTTCAAAACCTGGGTTTAGATTATAGACCGTTATATTATTCTCTTATTAAACTGTAAATGGCGGCACTGTGGTTTAGCACGTTCTCCTCTCAGCACTAGGGATTCCCGGTTCGAATCCCCATCTGGGTGGAGTTTCCATGTTCTCACCGTGTCCGCGTGGGTTTCCTCCGGGTTCTCCGGTTTCCTCCCACAGTCCAAAAACATGGATCAAGTCAATTGAGTTCTCCAATTTGCCCCATATAGAGTGTGAGTGTGTGCCCTGCGATAGATTGGCGCCCTGTCCTGGGTGTATCTGCCCAGCGCCTGAAACGTTCTCCCCTGGATGGGCATGGGGAACCCCCCCCCCCCCCCCCCCCCCCCCCCCCGCGACCCTAATAGAGGATAAAGCGGAAGAATAATGAATTAATAAACTGTAAATATATTTTTTAAAAATTTGTCTTCATATATATATATATATATATATATATATATATATATATATATATATATATATATATATATATATATACAGTATATATGTAAGCTTTAAGTAATTCTTTCTTACGATTTCCTCTTATCGAAGGAGGCTGAGCCTTTAAAGCGGGTGCTGTAGGTTTAGTTCTGGTTATTGTACTCTGTCCGGCTCCAGACCGGTGGTTTTGGGAAGAGGGCTATCTTTTAGGAGAAGCAGTCAGTAATTATGAAACCAGGGCTTTTCCCGTCCTGGTTCTCCTGCGCTCTGTATGTGGCGCTATTTTGGTGCTTGTTGTACTTTTGTGCAGAGTGAGAGAACACTGTTAATCCTGCAAAGGAAAGACTTTCATTCATTTATTGACTTTAACTGATAAGGACTCACTTTGTTCAGTTGCACACTCTGCTAGAGGCATAAAGTTAATTAAGACTTTTATATTTATCTTAATTCTTATCTTTGTCCACCTCGTCTGATTCGGCCGCGTGTCGTATTTTCGTTGTTGTGACTTTACACAGTAAGAAACAAAAGTTTGGACACGCCCCCTTCTCACTCCATTCTTTTTTCCTCCACTTACCCTACAGGTGGACTTTGTAGTTTTTTTGTTAGTCCCCTGTTGGTTCTCTTTTTTATTAGTCAGGTACAGAGTAAAGGGGACATACAAAGTATGTTCTGTAGAACACAAAGGTCCATCTTTAAAAAAAAATAACAAAAAATAATAATAAAAAGTCAGTTTTTACAGTAAGTGGAATTGAGAACATGTACTGTAAGTGGAGTCCTGACTGTAACCATACAGAACCCCCCCATCTGATATTAATCTCCATCTCCAATGAGTTGCTCTGGTCTGAGAACCACAAAGAACATTCAAAAAGAATTATTCTGTCTAGAGGTTTAAATAATGGCAAACAGGTTATATCCTTCAGTTTCATTTGGTCATAATTCATTCATTCATTATCTCCCGCTTTATCCTCTATTAGGGTCGCGGTGGGGTTCCCCATGCCCATCCAGGGGAGAACGTTTCGGGCGCTGGGCAGATAGACCCAGGACAGGGCGCCAATCTATCGCTGGGCACACACTCACTCACACAGACACACTATATATGGGGCAATTTTGAGAATTCAATTGACTTGATCCATGTTTTTTGACTGTGGGAGGAAACCGGAGAACCCGGAGGAAACCCTGTTCTCCACCACACGGGGAGAACATGGAAACTCCACCCAGATGGGGATTCGAACCGGGAATCCCTAGCGCTGAGAGGAGAACATGCTAAGCCACTGTGCCGCCAATTTGGTCATAATAATAATACATTTTATTTATAATGCACTTTACATTTTAAGGCAACCTCAAAGTGCTACATCATGATTTACATTAAAAACAATAAAAAATAAAACAGGAACACAGAGAAAGTTCGAAAATAAATCAAGTCCTAAAAAGCTTAAACCTCACCCCCATCCTCTGCGTCTTCTTTCAGGTCCTGTCCGGATGTGCGATCATTGTGAGAGGCCAGCCTCGAGGCGGCCCACCACCTGAGCGGCAGATCAACCTCAGCAACGTGCGTGCCGGCGCTCTTGCCCGTCGTGCCATTCAGAATCAGCCCGATACCAAGGACACGCCGGATGAGGTGAGCAACCCCCCCCTCCTCCCCCCCGTGGAGTTGATTGCGGCCGAGGCTGTTGGCTGTGTCTGGATTGTTGATTGGATGAGCTGCTGATCAGGCGTGCGTGCTGATTTGTGCTCCACAGCCGTGGGCTTTCCAGGCGCGCGAGTTCCTGCGCAAGAAGATGATTGGAAAAGAGGTGTGTTTCACCGTGGAGCTCAAAACTCAGCAGGGGCGCGAGTACGGCATGGTGTTCCTAGGAAAAGGTGGGCGACACGGCCGCTTTCACTCACTCTGTTTGTTCGATGGAGGTGTTTTAGGTGGAGTTCTACACATGGAGTCATGTTGTTTAGCTGCGCAGCACACACACATTTACATGGAATTGGTATTTATATTGGCAGTCTGATTAAAGCTTGTATATTTCATGTTTATAATCTGCTAAAGCACTTCTGGATGGATGCAAACTGCATTTCGTTGTTTATAATGAGCAATGACAATAAATTTGAATTCTATTCTAATTGATCTCACATTTGTTTACATTCTCTCTGAAGCACTGAGAGGCTTCCCGATCCACCACCATACTTTACATTGAGTGCTTTGCTCTTTACCTCTCATGTAATGTCTGTTGTTTCGCTCCTCAGACACATCTGGAGAGAACATTGCCGAATCGCTGGTCTCAGAGGGTCTCGCTACCGTGCGCAGGGAGGGGATCCGAGGCACAAAGTAAGAATCGGGGGTTTCTTATTAGGGATGAGATGAATAGAGATTTCGATGGTACGATTGTAGACATAATCACAGTTATTAAGTTTAATATGAAACAATCAACTTTAAGTGTTGATTAAACACGGTTTATTATGTTTGTTATTAATGTAAACATGAAGTAACATCTTTTTTTTTGGAAAAAGTCAATGCAATGTGTTCCTTAAACTACAAATTCATATCCATTTAAAAGGAAACTGTATTGTTTTCAACAAAGTAAACAGATTGTTCTGCAAGTGGAACTTTATTTTTGTTCCGTGCAAGTTGCTATATCCGGCCTAAAGTCCTGGCTATCGGCATTAATGCGGCATCGTTTTTGTACTGAATGTTGTCATGGCGATGCCGAGGCGCTCTGTGGGGTACTAAATTCTGATGTTTGAAATTGAAAAAAAGGATTTATTGTCTCATTTCTAGTTCTATTAATTAAATGCACGTTCTAAAGCCGGGAACGTTTTTGGCAGAAATCAAATCCTCCAAAAAAATGATTTAATTTATTTAATTTGCGGCAGCACAGTGGCTTAGTGTTTAGCACATTCTCCTCTCAGCACTAAGGATTCCCGGTTTGAATCCCTATCTGGGTGGATTTTCCATGTTCTCCCCGTGTCTGCGTGGGTTTCCTCCGGGTTCTCCGGTTTCCTCCCACAATCCAAAAACATGGATCAAGTCAATTGAGTTCTCCAAATTGCCCCATATAGAGTGTGTCTGTGTGAGTGAGTGTGTGCCCAGAGATGGATTGGCGCCCTGTCCTGGGTGTATCTGCCCAGCGCCCGAAACGTTCTCCCCTGGATGGGCATGGGGAACCCCACCGCGACCCTAATAGAGGATAAAGCGGGAGATAATGAATGAATGAATGAATGAATAATTTGCACCCTCCCCCCTCAAAAAACATAACATAAATACATTTAATTATCAGTTTTTTTTAAATAAATAATTAATCTGTAAGTGACTGCTGAACTCTTATATAACATAACTGAAAGTGTAAGAATGCCCCCCCCCCATTTAATCATGAAGCTTTCTGAATTGTCCAGCAGGTGGTACTGTAGAGCTGACATGCGTAAAAGGATTATTATTATAATGGATCCATACTGTATCACAGCAGAGCTTTAATGCGTCGGTGTTTAAGTGATCGGTGGAGACGTGCTTTACTGCAGTAACTACAGTAACCATGTAAAGCACTGTTATGGCGGGGGCAACCACAGCCCAAGAAAACCTTACTCAGCCTTTCTAAGAGCAACAGACCGTCCTCAGTCCGTCCGATCAAACCCCTGGTGTCAGTGACCTGTTGATGTGTTGATGGGTCGGTCGAAGCTGAGAGTCCGCTTTAATTTTAGGATCTCGCTCGTCTCTCGCTCGTCTCTCGCTCGTCTCTCGCCCGTCTCTCGCCCGTCTCTCGCCCGTCTCTCGCCCGTCTCTCGCCCGTCTCTCGCCCGTCTCTCGCCCGTCTCTCGCTCGTCTCTCGCTCGTCTCTCGCTCGTCTCTCGCTCGTCTCTCTCTGTCGTTGGCGGGAAGCTCGATTGGATCTGTCCGTAGCTGCTGGTTCGGCTCGGACGATGTAATTCCCTTTGAGATAATGTCCGCATTTCGAACAAGATACTTAATTGAAAGTGAGATAAGAGTGAAGTCATTTGTTTGAGGAGTTTATCGTCGGACTCTTTGCTCTCTAAAGGCTTTAAAGCAAATTAATGTTATCGCTGCAGTTCATCTGAGGGTTTAGATTTAAAAAAAAAAAAAAAACTTTTTAAATTAAATTTCATATAACTACAGTTTGGGCACGGTGGCTTAGTGGTTTAGCACGTTCTCCTCTCAGCGCTAGGGATTCCCGGTTCGAATCCCCATCTGGGTGGAGTTTCCATGTTCTCCCCGTGTCTCCGTGGGTTTCCTCCGGGTTCTCTGGTTTCCTCCCACAGTCCAAAAACATGGATCAAGTCAATTGAATTCTCTAAATTGCCCCATGTAGAGTGTGTCTGTGTAAGTGAGTGTGTGCCCAGCGATGGATTGGCGCCCTGTCCTGGGTCTGTCTGCCCGGCGCCCGGGACGTTCTCCCCTGGATGGGCATGGGGAACCCCCCCCGCGACCCTAATAGAGGATAAAGTGGGAGATAATGAATGAATGAACTACAGTTCGACTGTGCGTCTGCTTTTGTATAGGAACTTGTGTAAAGGTAGTTGTGTAGGTGATTGTGTGTGTGTCTTATGGAATGGTATACTGTATACACACACACACACACACACACACACACACACACACACAGAGACTGCAGCTTAACCTGTCTGTGTGTATCAGTCTTGATCAGGCCAGACTGTGTGATTTGGAAGACCAAGCGAAGGCCTCTAAGAAAGGACTGTGGTCAGAGGGTGGAGGTGCACACACAATCCGGGACCTGAAGTACAGCATCGAGAACCCCCGGAACTTTGTGGATTCCATGCATCAGAAGCCAGTCAACGGTAAGTCATAGTTCTTTGTGGTCTAGAATTCCCAGCATCCCTTTCCAACTCAGAGCAGGAGGTCATGGTGTGGACCTGACGTCCAAATTCTACCAAACATCATGGGACCCCAGTCTCGTGACCGATTGCTTCATCGAGCACATTGTCAGTTTTGGGGTTTGGACACCCCCCTCCCCCCCACATCATCATTGTCCTTGTTCGTCTATTTGCCTCCTCAGATCTAAGCCCCCCCCCTTTTCAATTCACATTGAATTCTAATTGAGGAGCTGTTGAAATACTGACCTTCATCAGACGCCCAGCGTTCTGTAAATGAGAACAAGTGGCATCGGAGAATTGATCCTCCTCACCGGGGCCGGTGGAGTGAAGGTGGAGAGCCGCTGCCTTTTCAGAATGAGAATGAGTGATGAGGGGTTTCTGTGGAAACGGACCTGATGAAGTCGTTTTCAGCGTTAAGCCGAGGCTCTGCTTCAGAGTGACCTGCGTGGACCGGGTTTCTCATTCCGCCAGACACTTTAACTTTAATATGTTTAAAAAAAAAAGTCATTTGAAGTGAAATGAAGGAATTAGCCGACGTTTCTCGTTCTCTTTCGCAGCCATTATCGAGCACGTTCGAGATGGGAGCGTGGTGCGAGCCCTCCTGCTGCCTGATTACTACCTGGTCACAGTGATGCTGTCGGGAGTCAAGGTTACTACTACTTTTAATTCGCTTTGAAAGTCACCACGCCCAGTGATGTCATCGCTTTAGCTTTGACCACAATCACCTCCATTTACAACATATAGTACCGGTTAGGGGTGAGCTGCAATATCAGCTGATTCGACGATTCGATTCGGAGAACCGTAGTCGACTATGAACCTTATAGTCGAATGTACCATTTTGACCACATGGGGGTGCCCATGGCTTCTGCTAAGCATTAGTTTTTACATGAAATGTCTTTGTTTTCGTTATATATATAGCCTTTTGTCAAATAAAATCATCCTAATTTCTAGAAGAAAAAAGAAAAAGGTTTTCTTTTGTTAGAAAAACAAGTAAAATATATTAAAAAATATATTTTTTAAAAACTACGCTTATATCGCCATCTTGTGGTGAAATTTTAACTGATTCGACTATTAGTCGACTATAGGGAAAATCTGACGAATCAGATTCGACTATGAAAATCTTTAGTTGAATAAATACATTACGGCATTAATTAATGTTTTCGTTATATATATAGCCTTTTGTCAAATAAAATCATCCTAATTTCTGTTAATATTTTTTTTTTAAATGACGTGTGCATTTTAACAATAGGCTACACATTAATAAAGCTCCCCCTGCAGTTAGTTGCACATTCCAAATGAGCAGAGCTGAACACGCTACAGGGCCGTTAGCATCTACCGGTGTATTTTTCCATGATGGCTATGGCTATTAAAAAAGCTTCCAAAGTATGAGAGTTTTTTGAAAAAGATAAAAACTCATAAAATACTCATTGATCTGAGTGTTTTAGGTTTTTCCTTTGAAGTGGAAAAAAGTCCAGAACGGGGATCCCATTTATGGTGCTCTAGAAAAACAAGTAAAATATAAAAAAAAAATCTTTTTTAAAAACCACGCTTATAGTGCCATCTTGTGGTGAAATTTTAACTGATTCGACTATCAATTGACTATAAGGAAAATCTGACGAATCAGATTTGACTATGAAAATCCTTAGTTGAAGACACCCCTAGTACCGGTCAAAAGTTTGGAAACGCCCTCCTTTTGCTCAACTTATTGTCCATCTATTTTACCTTCACTCTGTTCTAATGGTCAGGACCCCAATAGTACCACCACAGAGCAGAGGTTATTGGGTGGGTGCATTATTCCTATCCCAGCAGTGTCACTGAGGTGTTTTAAATGAAACTCCAGCAGCACTGCTGCACTAACACCCCCCTCACCACATCAGTGTCACTGCAGAACTGACAACAAACAATCCACCACCCAAATGATGCCTGTTCTGTGATGCTCCTGACCGACAGAGAACAGAGAGCTTTATTTCGGCGACGGTTGAGTTCATGTTGAAACTGTGTTCCGTGTTCTTTTCGTCTAAAGTGCCCGACCTTTAAGCGGGAGCCTGAGGGAGCAGAGACTCCGGAGCCGTTTGCAGCCGAGGCCAAGTTCTTCACGGAGTCCCGATTGCTGCAGAGAGATGTGCAGATCATCCTGGAGTCCTGTCCAAACCAGATTATCCTGGGCACCATCCTCCACCCGGTATGTAGAGCTCCACCCACTCACAGGTTTCCCCCCCCCCCGCCATTTTCTCTTCACCGTTTTATCGTTCATTCATTCATTATCTCCCGCTTTATCCTCTATTAGGGTCGCGGGGGGGTTCCTCATGCCCATCCAGGGGAGAACGTTTCGGGCGCTGGGCAGATACACCCAGGACAGGACGCCAATCCATCGCTGGGCACACACTCACTCACACACACACACTCTATATGGAGCAATTTGGAGAACTCAATTGACTTGATCCATGTTTTTGGACTGTGGGAGGAAACCGGAGAACCCGGAGGAAACCCACACGGACACGGGGAGAACATGGAAACTCCACCCAGATGGGGTATTCGAACCGGGAATCCCTAGCACTGAGAGGAGAACGTGCTAAACCACTAAGCCACCGTGCCGCCCCGTTATATCGTTAATAAGGTAAATAAAATCTGGAGGTTGTGGGTTCTCATGACCTTTTTGTTCCCAGTGATGGATTAGCGCCCTCTCCTGGGTGTATCTGCCCAGTGAAATGTCCCCCACCTTCTCTCGTGTGACCCTAGTGGAGGATTAAGTGTAGGGTGAAGGATGGAGGAACATTCGAGGTGATGGAGCACGGCGGTGCTAATAATTCCATGTTTCACTTCCCCTCCGCAGCACCATTGGTTCTCATTTCCGTGTTCTGAAATGTGGCCACTTCCTCCGGCTCTGCCCTTGTGTTTGGTTTGGTGGGGGGTGGGGGTGGGGTGGTTGGGGTGGTTGGGGCAGTCAGGTTCTGAGTGCATATTTGCTGTCAGGGTTGACGGCGTGTCCCCGTCGGGACCACTGAGGACTTGGACCTTGTTTTGCCTCCTCGCAGCCCGAGGCGGGGCTCGACCTTGTCACTAAGTGCTCCAGCACGGGAATGAATTTCTGATCCTGATCCAGACTTTCATGTCCTCAGTCGCTCTTTCGTCGTCTTTCCTGTTAAAGGGGATGAAAAGCAACATGGCCGTTTTCATGTCTGAGTGCAGTGTGTGAACGTGGCGGCTCATGGCGTTTGTTTGTGTGCGTTACAGAACGGGAACATCACAGAGCTGTTGCTGAAGGAAGGCTTTGCGCGCTGTGTGGACTGGTCCATGGCGGTTTACACCCAGGGGGCCGAGAAACTCCGGGCAGCAGAGCGGTCAGTGCACGTCAATCCAAAATCCTATTAAAAAAAAACCCCAATTTAAAGAAGAATGTTTAGAATGTTCTGGTTTAATATTGTTTAGGGATATACGTTTGAGTGTATTATTATTATTATTATTATTATCATCATTATCATTATCATTATTATTATAATTTATTATTATTATTATTATCATCATTATTATTATCATTTATTATTATTATCATTATTATTATACTCTGGCCGTTCAGTCCTCATAACCCTAGAATTAAACCGGTTTGGCCCTCTGTTCAATTAAACTTCTGTGTTTGTGATTTTGATCCCACAGTTCAGCTAAAGAGCGCAAAGTGAGGATCTGGAAAGACTACGTTGCTCCGACAGCGAATCTGGATTTAAAAGACAGACAATTTGTTGCAAAAGTAAGTGTCTCTAAAATTCTACATCATTTGGGAACTTATAATATATATAATGTAATGTATATAATCATTTTGCTTGACTTTTTCTTGTATTATGTGATGCTGAGTGAGTGAGCCCATTACATTTACATTCTATCCATGATTTTATTTTCTGTTTGGAGCCTTTTAAATCCATCCGTTATCTTCCGCTTTATCCTCTATTAGGGTTGCGGGGGGGGGGGGGGGGGGGGGGGGTTCCCCATGCCCATCCAGGGGAGAACGTTTCGGGCGCTGGGCAGATACACCCAGGACAGGATGCCAATCTACACACTCTACATGGGGCAATTTGGAGAACTAAATTGACTTGATCCATGTTTTTGGACTGTGGGAGTAAACCGGAGAACCCGGAGGAAACCCACGCGGACAACATGGAAACTCCACCCAGATGGGGATTCGAACCGGGAATCCCTAGCGCTGAGAGGCGAACATGCCAAACCACTAAGCCGCTCTTGAGCCTTTTAAATATTATTGTTAAATATTATTTTTAAGATCAGCTCTGACTAATGTAACGTGCATTAGATAAACGGCTTTAACGCTCAGCTGACAGACCGTTCAGACGTTTCCATTTTAATCTCCACTATGAACTGCCCCGCTTCACTACCCCCCCCCCCCCCCACAACTTTCAGTCCATGCCAGATGAATGTGACATTTGCCAGATCACTCTCACACTCCAGCCACTGACCTTTTCTGGCTCCGTTCTCTTTACCCTGGTCTTGACCACGACGGCTGCTGTCCGTTCATTGTGCTGCCGCTGGGTGACGGTTAAGTGGTGCGATGCAACGCGCCGGACTCAGCTGGCGGGGCTGAGAGGCAATTCTCTCAGGTCTCAGGTGGTTCATTGTGTACGGGACTCTCCAGCGCCGCCCCTGCTCAGCCAGACGGCTCCCTTCCCCTGCGCCCCGTTTCCACTCGGTGCCTATCGGTCTGTTCCAGGCGCGAAACGAGCAAGAAATAAATGTCACGTTAGCGCGGCCGCCTCGCCGGAACCGCCTGGAACCTCGTCTCCTCTCATTATCTTCCACTTAAGGGCGGGGGGGGGGGGGGGGGGTCTCGATGCCCAGCCCCGGAAGAAAGCTTCGGGCGCTGGGCGGATACACCCAGGACAGGGAGCCAATCCATCGTTGGGTACACACTCACTCACTCACGCACACATGTACGATATAGGGGCAATTTAGAGCATCCAGTTCACCTTGAATCCATGTTTTTGGACTGTGGGAGGAAAAACCCCACAGAAGAAAAAAAAAAAAAAAAAAATCCACAATCCCTACTGAGTGCCATGATGGAAGTGACCTTGAGTGAGGCACCTAACCTCAATTGCTCCCTGCATGAGGGCTGCCCACCGCTCTGGGCATGTGTGCTCACTTCAGTGTGTGTGTGTGTGTGTGTGTGTGTGTGTGTGTGTGTGTGTGTGTTTCACTGCATGGATGGGTTAAATGAGCATATTTGGAAGTACTCTTTGTTCTCGCCTACAGCTAGTAGTAGAGACTCTTTTTGAGCCTGCACTGATGCTGAGTGTTAATTTGAGTATTTAAGTAAAAGCTTTTTACAACAGTACATCGTCACAAAGCAGCTTTACAGAATGAAAAGTCTTTAAACCCCCAAAGAGCAAGCTGAAGCGACAGTGGCAAGAAAAAACTCCGTTATGTTGTTATTTAAGGAAGAAACCTTGGGAGAACCAAGACTCAGTGGGGGACTCATCCTCCTTGAGCGGCCAGGCAGCAACAACAGTGTAGGACATCCATGTCCAGATATTTAACAAATGGAAAAACTCTAACAACTGGAAAACTATATGTGAGTCCATTAGGGGGCGTCCTGCAGGACCGCCAGTCCAATTAATGTCCAGGTTCCATCCAGTATTCGTCAGCAGAGCCATGGTTGGAAAAGCAGCTTTACAGAATGAAAAGCCTTTAAACCCCCAAAAAGCAAGCCGAAGAGACAGCGGCAAGACAAAACTCCGTTATGTTGTTATTTAAGGAAGAAACCTTGTGAGGACCGAGACTCAGTGGGGGACTCGTCCTTCTTGAGCGGCCGGGCGGCAACAACAGTGTAGGACAGCCATGTAGAGATATTAAACAAATGGAAAAACTAACAACTGGAAAACTATATGTGAGTCCATTAGGGGGCGTCCTGCAGGACCGCCAGTCCAATTAATGTCCGGGTTCCATCCAGTATTCATCAGCAGAGCCATGGATGAAGATCTCCAGGAAGTCGGTCACACCTCAAAAGAAACAGACGAAGGAAGGCAGTTAGAGCTGATAATAAAGCACACCATTTAATTAATACGTTTAATACTGGATCCGGGTGGCACAGTGGCTTTTAGTGGTTAGCATGTTCTCCTCTCAGCGCTAGGGATTCCCGGTTCGAATCCCCATCAGGGTGGAGTTTCCATGTTCTCCCCGTGTCCGCGTGGGTTTCCTCCGGGTTCTCCGGTTTCCTCCCTCAGTCCAAAAACATGGATCAAGTCAATGGAGTTCTCCAAATTGCCCCATATAGAGTGTGTGTGTGAGTGAGTGTGTGCCCAGCGATGGATTGGCGCCCTGTCCTGGGTGTATCTGCCCAGCGCCCGAAACGTTCTCCCCTGGATGGGCATGGGGAACCCCCCCCCAACGACCCTAACAGAGGATAAAGCGGGAGATAATGAATAAATGAATGAATACTGGATCCTTTATGTATTGGATTAAAATCACATGTGTACATGTCGTAGACCCGTCCTCATAAATGAATCACCTCGCTGACGCAGTCACGTACATCTACAATATCCACACTTTAAACATCTATAGTTATTTATTTATTTATTATTATTATTATTATTATTATTTTTTTAATTTAATTTATTTATTTAAAGTGCAGTTCGCACATCGTCCTGCAGATGGTGGTGTCTCCCTGCTGGGCCGCCTTGTGCCAAGGCAGAATGAGTCACGGAGGTGGGCTGCATGTCCCTGCTGGCAGCTTGCAGTGAAGTCTTTGCATATGCAGCTGCTAATTAAGCAGCGAGCGCGCCGGCCAGCCATTTCACACCGGCCTCCACATCCATCATCTTCATTTAGGAGTGGACGCAGAAAGGGAGAGCGAGTCGAGGGAGAATAATGACCTTGCCGGGCCGGGGGTGGGCCTGTGATCGGCGTGTGGAGCGGGTCGGGGGGCAGAACTGCTGAGTATGAGCGCAGAACGCGCGCTCCCGTACGGGGGCGGTTCTTATTCCGGCGCTAATAGCTCTGGTAACGGTCGGCCGATCTTCTCGGGATAATCTCCGTCCCGGATCAGCCTCAGCCTCGGCCTCGTCTGATCCGAAGCCGCGCTCGCGCCGCCGTCAGGCGCTCAAGGTTATCTGCGGAGGGAATGTTTCATATTCCGTCCTATTTAAAGTACATAAATATGCATAACCCCGCCGTCGCAAATCCGCCGCCTTATCTACGTTAAGATGACATTTGTCTTAATAACACCCCCCCCCCCCCACGGCCTGTAGTGGGCTTACTTTCTGATCCTCATTAGGGGTGAAAGGTGGGACGGGGTGGGTCTGTCATACGACAGGCATGCACTCACCTCCACATCAGAGGTTCAGGTTGGCAGAATGGGGAGAACATACAAAATTCCACATGTATGCTATGAAATCCCGGTCTTGCTGTGACCCACAGAGTAATGGGTCCTCCACATTTAACCCATCCGTGCAATTCAACACACACACTGCCCATCCTGGGGAGAACGTTCCGGGCGCTGGGCAGACACACCCAGGACAGGGTGCCAACCTATCGCTGGGCACACACACACACAGATACATACACACTCTATATGGGGCAATTTGGAAAACTCAATTGACCTTGATCCATGTTTTTGGACTGTGGGAGGAAACCCATAGAGTATATAACCCTCCACAGGGTCTTAAAGAGTTTGTCAAATATAGTGGTATAGGAAACGAGGGGGCAAGAGGGTACATTTGGTCTCTAAGCAGCTTGTGTTCTAAGCCTGAACCCCCAAAGAACAAGCCGGAGAGACGGCGGCAAGGGGAAATCTCTGTGGGGACTGAGGTTCGGTGGAGGACCCGTCCTCATTGAGCTTCAGAAAGCATCAACACCACAAAGTACAGACTTCAGCTTTATCCTCTATTAGGGTCGCGGGGGGGGTGGGTTCCCCATGCCCATCCAGGGGAGAACGTTTCTGGCGCTGGGCAGATAGACCCAGGACAGGACGCCAATCCATCGCTGGGCACACACTCACTCACACAGACACTCTATATGGGGCAATTTGGAGAACTCAATTGACTTGATCCATGTTTGTGGACGGTGGGAGGAAACCGGAGAACCCGGAGGAAACCCACGTGGACACGGGGAGGACATGGAAACTCCGCCCAGATGGGGATTCGAACTGGGAATCCGAGAGGAGAACATGCTAAACCACTAAGCCACCGTGCCGCCCTCAAGTAACTTATTTTGGGCTTTTTCCAACAGAACGTTGTCAGAAAGCGGCTTAATCTCGTTAGAGGCCTGTACCCCCGTGGGGTGGGGGGGGTGGTGGGGCACGCATGTTGGGACTGGGAATGGAACCGCAGACCGTCCTGCGGCCTCCGGCTCTCCCGCCGTGCTGCATCCCACATGTAATCCTGCCCGCTCTCCACCGCCACCGGGATGGAGCCGCCGCTCCGATTCCAGAGTGCAGCCTCCACTCCGCCCCCCGTTCCCTCCACCCGTGTGCAGGATGCGTGTAGCGTGGATGTCTTTTGTTGCAGCATTAGAAAGAAAAGCCCTGTCTGCTCCTCCACCGCCGTCCTCCTCGTTTTTATTTCCAACTCCAGCCTTCACTCCAACACGGCGACTGCCAGACCTTTAATCTGTGACATATTTAAATGCCTGCTTTTGATCCCCGGCCTCCTTCATCTCGCTTTGATACAATAGACACCATGAATTTATTATGGGTTGGCACGCGGCTCGGCGTTCCGTAGTGGAATGCTGCATCGGTGCAGCACGTCGGCGGCGGCGCTGCTGCTGCTGCTGCTGGAGGAGGATTTCAAATCCTCAAAAAGGCCGCCGCCTTTTTTATCACCTATTCGTTTCGTTTTTAAATCCCGTGTCTGATCGCGTTCGGATCGCACGAAGCCCGTTGCTCCGGCAACCGGCCGTGCGTCGTGTCCGTTAAGTCCGACCGTGCTGTTCACATCTGTCCTTCTGTGGTTCCACGCAGGTCATGCAGATCGTCAACGCCGACGCCATTGTCGTCAAGCTCGTCTCGGGCGAGTACAAAACCATCCACCTGTCCAGCATCCGTCCGCCCAGGATCGAGGGAGAGGTACTGTGTGTGTGTGTGTGTGTGTGTGTGTCGTTAAAGCCATTACTGAATCCACTCGGCGCTGCTTGTCAGATACATGCTTTGCAAAGTGCCGATGTGGAGAGCCGGTTCCATGTTTTTATTTATTTATTTATTTTTTTTTAAAGAAAAGGGCGTTCCTCCACCCCTCATACATTCACTTCAAAGTGATGCAAAGTTCACTCTCATTTATTCTGGCTGCTTCACACCAGGGGGAGCCGAAGGGATTGCACCACTAAGCTAGAACATATTTCTTCATGCTGATGTAAAACCTAGAGGCTCCTGTGCATCCATTAAAAGGCATCCACCCTTATATCCAGTTTATATCCTTATGTAATCCGTTATATCAGCGTTACATACTGTACTGACGCAAACTACTGTCTGTCGGCTCCTCTACATCATTATTTCATAATCAGGACCCTCATAGAGTGGGTTCTTGGGGGGGGGGGGGGGAGGTGGATGATTCTCAGCACTGCAGTGATGTGTTGGTGGGTGTGGAACGTCGGGACGTGCGTGCTGCTGGGGTTTCGAACCTTGTGTTCTCTGATGGCTCCACTGTGTTTATGGTAAATTGCTGTGGCTCATTAATTGGAGGTTGGGTGTGTGTTGTTGCGACACCACTGCTGAGGTGTGGTAGCTCAGTGCATTGGGTTCCATCGGTCTGAAGGTTGGTGGTTCCAATCCAACATGCTCTAAAGTTCAAGGAATTTATTTACGGAGCGCTCATTACTACAGAACATCGTCACGACGCAGCTTTACAGTGTTGAAGGCCTTTAAATCCCCAGAGAGTAAGCCGAAGCAACAGCGGCAAGATAAAACTCTGTTAGAAACCTTGGGAGAACCAAGGCTCATTGGGGGACTCCTCCATGAGCGGGGAGGGGCAGCATCAGCTGTTAGAACAGCCATGTACCGACTGTGTGGTGATCAGGTGACCTGGATTTAACATTCATTCATTATCTTCTACTTTATCCTCTATTAGGGTCACGGGGGGGGGGGTTCCCCATGTCCATCCAGGGGAGAACGTTTCGGGCGCTGGACAGATACACCCAGGACAGGGCGCCAATCCATCGCTGGGCACACACTCACTCACACACACACACTCTATATGGGGCTATTTTGGGAACTCAATTGACTTGATCCATGTTTTTGGACTGTGGGAGGAAACCGGAGAACCCGGAGGAAACCCACGCGGACACGGGTAGAACATGGAAACTCCACCCGGATGGGGATTCGAATCGGGAATGCCTAGTGCTGAGAGGAGAACATGCCAACCACTAAGCCACGTGCCGCCGATTTAACATTTATTCATTCATTATCTCCCGCTTTGTCCTCTATTAGGTTCGCGGGGGGTTCCCCATGTCCATCCAGGGGAGAACGTCTCGGACGCTGGGCAGATAGACCCAGGACAGGGCGCCAATCCATCGCTGGGCACACACTCACTCACACAGACACACTCTATATGGGGCATGCGGAGACAGGGAGAACATGGAAACTCCACCCAGATCAGGATTCAAACCTGAGACTGAGCCACAAGGCCTCCTCTGTGGGGCTCGGCCGGGGTAACGTTGTGGAACCCAGTGAAGATGACCAGCAGAGAGGCCGCTGAACCAGCTCGTCTCATCGGTGCCCCGGCCGTGGTTTCGGCGTGCCTCTGTATCGGGGGTTCCGCCGCTCCAGCATCCCTCTCTGAATGTAGACAGCTTCCGGATTGATGGCGTTTTTGACAAAGTGACAAATTCAGAAAGCCGCTTTTTCATTTATCCCACAGTGGAGATGTCTTTCTCTTTTTTTCCCCCTCCGTATCGTCTCTCTTTGGCAGGAGCACAGTGGAAATTGGCCCACTCACCCACTTCCATTGTTCATCTGTCAGTATTGTTCTACAGATGTATATTGTGTGGAAAGAGAGAGAACGGGGAGAACAGTAACGGGGATTGAGATCATGTTCTGCTTCATCTGATTATGAAACATGTTTTGTGAGCGTTGCCTCGAACATGTGATTTTCTCAGTGGGGGATGAAAGAGAAGTTGATGTATCGATTGTGGCGGTTTTTGGATTTGGCGGTTCTTCGTTTAGTAAATGTTAGTTAATCTGCACAGCGGTAACTCACCGGCGGTTCGGCGCTTGGGTGTCTTATTATTGCATGTGTGTGTATGTATTGGGCGTGGTAGCTCAGTGGTTAGGGTGTTGGGCTATCAATCTGAAGGGCCTATTCAAATCTCAGGGCCACTGAAGTTACCAGTGTGGGTCCTTGAGCGAGACCCTTAACCCTCATTGCTCCAGGGATGTTGTGATGAACCCTGTGTTCACCTTGTAAGTCGCCTTGGATAAAAGCGTCCAATAAATGACCAAATGTAAATGTATTGGGGCTGGGGCAACTACGTCGATGTAATCGATTACCAAAATGCGTCAACGAAATGGCGCCACCCTACCGAAAAGATGGATTTATTCATAGCGTGATGTGCGTGCATCTAAAGTGCGGGAACGCTTCACAGAAACACAACAGCGTGGCGCTCCGTCAGATTTACAAAGTGGAGATGGCTTTTCACAACAGAACAACTGCTACACACCACGTTTAAAGAGCAAACGTCATCCACATGGCGGCAAAACAGCACCGTCGGTTCTGTTGACTCGTTTTTGTTCTTATCTTTATATCATTTTAAGGTTTTTAAACAGGTTTAACGTGCTCCTGTTATCAGTAACGCATTACTTACAGTAAGTTCTTCGTAGTTCTGTCGATACATTCAGCTTTTCTTCGCTCATGCACCGTGTTTTCAGATCGGTTTGAATGTCTGCGCTCGTCTATCCAGCCATCCATTTTCTTCCGCTTTATCCTCTGTTAGGGTCGTTGGGGGGGGTTCCCCATGCCCATCCAGGGGAGAACGTCTTGGGCACTGGGCAGATGATCCAATCGCCAATCCATCGCTGGGCATACACTCACTCACACATACATACACAGACACACTCTATATGGGGCAATTTGAAGAACTCAATTGACTTGATCCATGTTTTTGGACTGTGGGAGGAAACCGGAGAAGCCGGAGGAAACCCACACGGACACGGGGAGAACATGGAAACTCCACCCAGATGGGGATTCGAACCGGGAATCCCTAGCGCGGAGATGAGAACGTGCTAAGCCACCATGCCGCCCCGTTAGAGCTTTGTAAATTGAATAGTTTTAGATGAGTCTCTGAAATGCCCCCCCCCCCCCCCCAACTACACATCTACCTGCCCTCGCCGGCAGTCAGCTGATCTGCAATTGTAGGCTTGTGGTTAAGGATCCGAAGGTCCCCGGTTCGAGGAGAACATGTCAAACACTAAGCCACCCGTGTATCGTCTATAGTCAACAAAAAATATATCGTCAACAAGAAGCGACCTGTTACCTGGTGATTTAATCATTTAAAATAAACGATTTGTAAAAATCAGTGCAGTGTTTTTGATGAGACAGTTCAGTCAGCGTTAAAGATTCATTTTTAAAATATTCCCCCTTCATTCTCATGAGCTTTATATTAAATCTGAATTATTGAGTCTCTTGCGGCTGAGGTTTGGTTTTTGATGACGTCCATCTGTATGGGAGGTGAGGGAACATTACATTATTACTTTTAATAAATTACTTATAAGTACCGTATTTTCCGGACCATGAGGCGCACCGTATCATAAGGCGCAATCTGAAGTACGGGGTCTATTTCTGTATTTGAGCCACGTATAAGGCGCACCGTACTATAAGGCGCAGTCTGAATTACGGACTCTATTTCTGTACGGTACTTATTCTGTACGGCAGCGTATTATAAGGCACTCGCTAAAACATACGATCTACAAGAAAAGTAAAGGATGCAAAACGCTGATTTATAATTGAAGTTTATTATTTTTAATCACTCTTCTCCCACAAATCCATCAAAGTCCTCGTCTTCTGTGTCTGAATTAAAAAGCTGGTTCTCTATCGAGCACTCCGGTGTTCCCCCTCATCGATGTCCGAGTCCGTCTCGTCTCCGGGCGGCCGTTCGGCAACGACGCCGGCTTTCGTGAAAGCTTGGACGACGGTCACGGCAGAAACCTCAGCCCAGGCGTCCACAATCCATTCACAGACGGTGGCGTAACTCGCCCCGCCGCCGCCTCCCGAGTTTTAGTAAACGTGTGTTCACCATCTATCATCCATCGCTCCCACGCCGCCCGCGACTTTACTTTAAACGCCCCGTTTACGCCAACGTCCAGCGCTCGGAGTTATTTATTTAATCCTCCCGGAATGACGGCGAGCTCCCAATTAATTTTCTTCACTCGGCTTTTCACGAAACCACCCGCTCGCACAACGATACTTTTATAGATTTTGGAACTCGGTACACGTATAATGTGCACGTCCGATTTCTAGGAAAATTTTAGGCTTAGGGGCGGCACGGTGGCTTAGTGGTTAGCACGTTCTCCTCTCAGCGCTAGGGATTCCCGGTTCGAATCCCCATCTGGGTGGAGTTTCCATGTTCTCCCCGTGTCCGCGTGGGTTTCCTCCGGGTTCTCCAGTTTCCTCCCACGGTCCAAAAACTTGGATCAAGTTAATTGAATTCTCAGAAATTGCCCCATATAGAGTGTGTCTGTGTGAGTGAGTGTGTGCCCAGCGATGGATTGGCGCCCCGTCCTGGGTCTATCTGCCCAGCGCCCGAGACGTTCTCCCCTGGATGGGCATGGGGAACCCCACCGCGACCCTAAAAAATAGGACAAAGCGGAAGATAATGAATGAATGAATTTTAGGCTTTTAGGTGCGCCTTATAGTCCGGAAAATACGGTAATATAAAAACCTAACGGATGCTGTCCCCTGAATATGATGTTAATTGTGTAATTAGGGTCTCCTGCCGCCGCCGAGTTAAACCGATTGAACGGTGGGCGCCTTCCCCAAATAAAATAATCAGGAACGTCACTTCTGCAAAGGTTCTCCTCCGGTGCTGGATGCTGCGTCTGCGGACGTGAAGCCTGGCGCTTTGTGTGAGAGCCGACCCACTTGTACGGGGAGTTAAAGTCCAAATTGAATTTGAAGTGTCTCCTATGAGCGAACCTCTCCCGAATTAGCCGCTGCGCTCTTGACCCGCGAACCCTTCATGATGAATATTGTGAGTCAGCAAATTAGATCTGGCTCTTCCTTTAGCAGGCAGGAATTAAGCCTATTAGGATTTAGCAGCGTAGCGCCGTGGCTGGAAGACGAGACGGGACTTTGAGCGAAAGGAGAGGTGGGGGGTGGGTGGTGGTGTGGGGGGGGGGGGGAGCGAATGTGGTCGCTACGCCGTCCTGCAGATTCGATCAAAACCACCTAGCAACATGAAACCGGAGCCGAGATCTGTGTGTACTGGCTTCTGATGCGTTGTGGTTCTGAAGCGCTTTAGATCCCAAATGCTTTAGAACGTCTTTAATCAGATCCGGCAGGCTTGTAAAACATTCAGAGCTCCCGCGTATGCTCGCAAAGCCGGGGAACGGCTGCCGGCGCGGGCCTCTAATGCCCCCGCGCGAGAGGTGGGACAGGATTACATCATTGCACCGCGTTCCCAGGCCGTCGCCGCCGCCGACGACACGGGTTCCTCCTCGGAGAACGTTTTTGCGCTTGAACTGGTTAAGCAGCGCCGGTTTTCCTCGCGCTCGCAGACGTTTGAACCCGGCGCGGAACCGGGAGTGCGGCGCAGGTGCAGCTTCTTCAACCTCAGGAACGGAGGAGTCGGGTTGACGAGGGCTCGAAGTCAGTGTGGGCCCTTTAAGAAAAGGCCCTTATTCCTTATTACCCCAAGGGTCCTGTATGGCAACCCCCACGGTTTTCTGGTCCAAGTTTGGATACATGTCCCAGGGTTCATTTGGGGCAGTTGTAGGCTTGACTGTTGTCAGAGACTGAATCCTTTGTAGCGCTCGGGGGCCCCAGTGGTGCAGCATGGTGCCAGATGCTGTTTGCACAAGTCCCAGGGTTCATTTGGGGCAGTTGGGTTGTAGGCTTGTGCTGAAGAAACCAGCCTTGCGACCTGAAGGTCCCCGGTTTGATACCCGGTCCCACCAACCACCATGGCTGAAGTGCCCTTGGGCATAATGCCTAACCCCATTTGCTCCCCAGGTGCCGTACACAGACGTTACAAACTGTGGCCTTTGTTTTCTCCATCCGTGGCAACCTCCAGAACCCGTAGTCGCAGTTCCGATTCCGTGCTAATGTCTTAGTTTGAAGGGAACCGGATGTCGGAGACTGAATCCTTTGTAGCGCTCAGGGGCCCCAGTGGTGCAGCACGGTGCCAGATGCTTCAGCGGCGTGTGTTCGGTGTTCGGCGCTCGGCGACACCCTTTCATGTCAGAGATGGATGGAGGGCGAGCGTGGAGATGAGGGATGCGAGGTGCCGGCGGGTCGCTTTGTTGTTGCGGGGGGGGGTTCCTACTTTCGGATGCCGCACCTGGGGGGAGGGGGGGGGCGGTGAAGGTGACGTGGGTCAAATCGGGAAACGAACCCGCGTTTGGAAAGTTGAGTTCAAATGGACTGTTTATTGCTTTACCGCCAGCGTTGGGTCGATAGTTCAGCCAGGTGAGTCGGCGCTAATCGGCCCGCGCCTCCACGCGCCGTTCGGAATCGTTAGTATTCCCGGCTCCTCGCGCTCCAGATTAAAACGCCCGGAGCACACGGGGGCGCCGAAAGGAGACGTCTGCGGCCACTTCAAATGCCCCCTTTTGATGAAGCGGCCACGCGAAGGCTCTGTGTAATGCGCGCCACCGGAGCCTCGCGCCGCACCAACCGTATCATCCAATCAGGTCGCTCTAGATAACGCATACGTATTTAATAGTGCTTATTACGAGCGCTGGATTCGGGCGCGGCGCCTTTCCAGGAGAGCAGAGAGTCTTAATAGTGAGTAAAATCCATATCATCTCATTTCGTAATCTTTCTTGCCTGGAGAATATTAAAGGGCCGCCGGGGGGGGGGGAGGAGGGGGGGGTAGTTTAAATTCAATCCGGAGAACGTTACAGGAATTAGTGTCAAAGTATTGGTTTTAAATTGTGGGATGATTGTGATTAGTCCACACTATTTATCGACTTTCACAGCCACATCAAAGGAACTGTGGAACATTAGCATGCCTGCTCAGCGGCGCCCCCACCCCCGCCCTCCCCCCCCCCCCCCCCCCCGCCTGCGATCTGTCCTCAGTGTAATAATGTGCAGTAGGAAATTTGGGCTGGTTGTCTTTGTCATGAAGCTGATTTTCATGCGGCTCGTGTGTGTGTGTGGGGGGGGCTGCTTTTTAAGCTTGCCCTGGGGGTGGGGGGGGGGGGGTGAGTGTTTAGGAGTGTTTCTGACGCTCTCGTTTCGTGTCACTTTCGGGGCCCGGGGCCGCGTCGTCTCACCTGCACCGAGCCCCGATGGCTGGGGGGGCTTTTGTTTGTAATGAAATCCTGACATTTTCAGGTTCCAGTTTCTTTGTTTACACGTCGCTGTGCTGGGGTTTGTGATGACGCGTGCTGTGAACGTTAACGTGTGTGTAATGGGTCGCGCTGCGCCGTTGAAATAGCAGTCTGCCAAATTCAGACTGCACCTGGCTTATGAAGGGAACGACACGTGACACGATGATTGTTGCTCGTTACGCTGTATATAGAGTATATAACCCTCCACAGGGTCTTAAAGAGTTTGTCAAATATAGTGGTATAGGAAACGAGAGGGCAAGAGGGTACATTTGGTCTCTAAGCAGCTTGTGTTCTAAGCCTGAACCCCCAAAGAACAAGCTGGAGCGACGGTGGCAAGGGGAAATCTCTGTGAGGACTGAGGTTCGGTGGAGGACCCGTCCTCATTGAGCTTCAGAAAGCATCAACACAACAGATCGTACAGATCGAAACATTAGAGCTTCATTCATTCATTCATCCATTATCTTCTGCTTTATCCTCTATTAGGGTCGGGGGGGGGTTCCCCATGCCCATGCCCCATGCCCCATGCCCAACCAGGGGAGAATGTTTCAGGCGCTGGGCAAATACACCCAGGACAGGGTGCCAACCTATCTCTGGGCACACACTCACACAAACACACTCTATATGGGGCAATTTGGAGAACTCGATTGACTTGATCCATGTTTTTGGACTGTGGGAGGCAACCCGAGAACCCGGAGGAAACCCACTCGGACACGGGGAGGACATGGAAACTCCACCCAGATGGGGATTTGAACCGGGAATCCCTAGTGCTTAGAGGAGAACGTGCTAAACCACCAACCACCGTGCCGCCCCTTTAGAGCTTTGTAAATTGAATAGTTTTAGATGAAGAGTCTTTGAAATGCCCCCCCCCCCCCCCCCCCCCCCCCCCAACTACACATCTACCTGCCCTCGCCGCAGTCAGCTGATCTGCAGCTGTAGGCTTGTGTTTAAGGACCCGAAGGTCCCCGGTTCGGTTCCTGCTCTCACCAAGTCCTGAAGTTACCTCTGAGGTTATGACGCTTTAATAAAAGTTCTTATTAGGTTTAACTGCAGCAGGACGTTTTGGACGGCCCCTCGGTCCGGCCTGCTGATCGGTTCTCGTGTTAAACGGATTTCCCGGCCCTCGCGTTCTCTCGCGCGCCGGAGGTGAAGCGCTGCTGCGTTATTAAAAGCTCTGGTTTCATTCACACAGCGCTTTTCAGTTCACCAAATGCAAATGCAGTGTGTGTTTAATAACATCTTTATAAATTCAGAGGATAATGTTAATAGTCGGGCGGCACGGTGGCTTAGTGGTTTAGCATGTTCTCCTCTCAGCACTAGGGATTCCCGGTTCGAATCCCCATCTGGGTGGAGTTTCCATGTTCTCCCCGTGACTGCGTGGGTTTCCTCCGGGTTCTCTGGTTTCCTCCCACAGTCCAAAAACATGGATCAAGTCAATTGAGTTCTCAAAATTGCCCCATATAGAGTGTGTTTGTCTGTGTGAGTGAGTGTGTGCCCAGTGATAGATTGGCGGCCTGTCCTGGTTGTATCTGCCCAGCGCCCGAAACGTTCTGCCCTGGATGAACATGGGGAACCCCCCCGTGACCCTAATATTATAGGATAAAGTGGAGAGAATGAATGAATGAATGAATGTGAATAGTCTGAGGTTCTGTGTTCTCTTTAAATGACCCGAGCTCGGTGGCGTCCCGCTCTGACGCTGCCGAGTCGGCGTGTTGTGGTGAAGTTGCTGCTCGGAGAGCCGGTCGCTGGTTTGAACTGATTATACCGCCGGCTCATCTCTCATCCTACCTCAGTGTCACATTTAGCCCCTTGGCCATTTATCACAATGCTGGTAATGACACTGGTTAATGAAAGAGATGGAGAGTGCGAATGTGGGAGATGGGAGTGTGTGTGTGTGTGTGTGTGTGTGTGTTTTAAAAATGGACGAAGCGGTTTCTAAATTTCTCTTGTGAATCTGTGTCATTGTGGGCAAATATTAATATGTGAAAACATATGTGGTGTGATGTCATGTCCTGATCCGCTCATCAGTCAGTGTGTTTAGAGGCCGGGTCCCTTTCCGATCCCACATGTACCAAGCTGAAGTGCCCTTGGGCGAGGCACCTAACCACAATTGCCCCACAAACACCATGTACAGGGTTGGCCACCGCTCCAGGCACGTGTGCTCACTTCACTCAGTGTGTGTGTGTGTGTGTGTGTGTCACTGCACGGATGGGTTGAATGTAGAGGACACAGAATAGATCGCTTCATATTTACATCATGGCGGCACGGTGGCTTAGTGGTTTAGTACGTTCTCCTCTCAGCGCTAGGGATTCCCGGTTCGAATCCCCATCTGGGTGGAGTTTCCATGTTCTCCCCGTGTCCGCGTGGGTTTCCTCCGGGTTCTCCGGTTTACTCCCACAGTCCAAAAACATGTCAAGTCAATAGAGTTCTCCAAATTGCCCCATATAGAGTGTGTCTGTGTGAGTGAGTGTGTGCCCAGTGATGGATTGGCGGCCTGTCCTGGGTGTATCTGCCCAGTGCCCGAAACTTTGTCTCCCCCCCCGCACGACCCTAATAGAGGATAAAGCGGAAGAGAATGAATGAATGAAGTTTTACATTATTGTTAATAATGTCACGGCTGGACCAACAGCTCAGCCAATCAGATTCAAGAAATGGAACTTCCTGTTTTATTAACATATTTTTAATTCTTTGAACGTTTTAATTGATGCCCCCCCCCCATGTGTGTTTGGGGATTTAGTTTTCAGGAACCAAATCAACAGCTGTGTTAAACACCGTGTGATCACTGAACACCGTGTGATCACTGAAGCAGCAGTTATTTTGCTTTTAACTAACATTTCTTTTCGTTTGATTGAGTTTCTTTGTGTGAATGTTCCGTTGTTGTGAACTTGTCTTTTATGGAGTTCCGATTAAACCTTGAGTTGTGCCCCTCGCTCACGTTCATTTCTCCTCCGCAGGAAAAGAACAAGGACAAGGACAAGCGCTTCAGACCGTTATACGACATTCCCTACATGTTCGAGGCCAGAGAATTCCTCCGAAAGAAGTTGATCGGTAAAAAGGTAACGGACGCCGTTCGTTAAAACACTTTCACACAGCATTATGATGTCACACTTTCAAAGCTAATATCAGTCTTAAATTAGGCCACTCCCCCTTCTGGCTCCATTCTCTCTTTCCTCCACTTATCATACAGATGGACTTTGTAGTTCTACAATTACAGACTGTTGTCCATCTGTGTTCTTTGTTGTTGTTAGTCCCCTGTTGGTTCTCAGGAGCATCACAGAACAGGTATCATTTGGGTGGTGGATTGTTTATTGTCAGTTCTGCAGTGACACTGATGTGGTGAGGGGGTTTTAGTGCAGCAGTGCTGCTGGAGTTTCATTTAAACACCTCAGTGGCACTGCTGGGATAGGAACCAAATAACCCCTGCTCTGTGGTGGTTCTATTGGGGTCCTGACCATTAGAACAGAGTAAAGGGGACGTCCACAGTATGTACTGTAGAACACACACAGATGGACTACAGTCTGGAATAACCGTCGGTCAGAACCAAACCAGGTATAATTAGGGTGGTGGATTGTTGTTGTTTCTGCAGTGAGGTGGTTTTAGTTTCCTTTTTGCGACTCGAACCTCTTGCTGTGAGGGGAAGGTGCTGACGCCCCGTCTCTCATTAAGCTCCTGGTTCTTTATTCCTTGGCTGAAACGGAAAGTCCACGTGCTGCAAGGTCACGCGTTCCTGATGTATCTGTCTCTGCGAGTGCGGCGCGGCGGCGGCGGATGGATGGATCGGCGGCGTCTCCGTCAGCGGCGTCACGCGTTCATCACGCGGAGCCACGTTGAAACCGTAATGGGCTGCATAAAAATCAGGTTTATGGCTCGGGATTTAAAATGCACGGCGTAATATGTTCCCGGCTTGAAGCCTATTTAGTCCCGAAGATGGATGTGGAGACGCGCTCGACGCGGCGTTTACTGCCTGCGCCGGGGTGGAGGCGCCCTCTACACCCCGACGTCCGATAGCGCCGGCTTTATTCCGCTGGAGCTCGAGACCCCGCCGACGGCGCCACACGCGGCTTCTCAAGGATCCGAAAATAAACCACGAAGAGTTAAAAACTCCCGTATAGTAACTGCTGCACCCCCCCCCCCAAATCATGGACGTGGTGGACGACAGTCGGGTGTTATTGGTAGGGGCTCGTTAAAGAGAAGGCTCTGTGGCGTGTTCGTTAGTGCAGAGAGGGAGGGCGGGGGGGGGGGGGGGTGATTATTTTAAGGCACATCGTGTGCTTTGGTGCCCAGAAGGCTGGTGCTGATGTACGGCGAACGCGAGTGCGCAGAGTGTTTATCTTTCTGTTGCTTCACTCCGTCGTTGCTAGGACACGAGGGGATGTGGGTGTCAAGGGCCTTTGACTGTGAGGCGAGAGACACTTGTACCTCTCCGGCTGCCGTGGTAACCGCGCGACAGACAGCATCCCTCGCTCTGAAGCCCGGTCAACTTCTCAGCACTGCGGCGGTGCGAGGACCGAGCGCGTCCGCTTTCATAACGCACCCGAGGTCATCGCCAGGCTCAACCCGCCTCTCCTGCCGCTCGCCGTTCATCACCCCCCCCCCCCCCGGTACCTCCACACCCCCGAGTGTCAAACGCGTCGTCTTCGTTTGTGGTGTCAGTGTGACGCCTGCTTTCTGTGTATCTGTGTATCTGTGTCTGTGTGTATCTGTGTCTGTGTGTATCTGTGTCTGTGTGTATCTGTGTCTGTGTGTATCTGTGTCTGTGTGTATCTGTGTCTTTGTGTGTATTTGCGTGTGTCTTTGTGTGTATTTGCGTGTGTCTTTGTGTGTGTGTGTGTGTCTGTGTCTCTGTGTCTGTGTGTGTGTATTTGTGTGTGTGTATTTTTGTGTATTTGTGTGTGTGTGTTTTTGTGTATTTGTGTATTTTTGTGTATTTTTGTGTATTTGTGTGTGTGTGTGTGTGTATTTTTGTGTGTGTGTGTGTGTATTTTTGTGTGTGTGTGTGTATTTTTGTGTATTTGTGTGTGTGTGTGTGTGTGTGTGTGTGTATTTTTGTGTATTTGTGTGTGTATTTTTGTGTATTTGTGTGTGTGTGTGTGTGTGTCTGTGTATCTATGAGTGTGTGAGATGTACAAATCCACCCTGTGTCTGCTGACCATCACAGTGCTTGAGGACCCTGCAGAGGTCTAAACGCTCTCCATCAAATGATCTAATCAGGGACGTCTTTGGGGATCCGACGTCCTCTGTCCCCGTCTCGGCCCTTTTCCCTGCCGCGTCAGCAGGAGGAGACACCCCGCGGAAGCGTCTCCCGCTCGGTCCGGGGAGAGCGCGTTCGGGACGGGAGTCCATTTCTCTCCCGGCTGCCGGCTCTGAAAGGAGCGCTGAAAGGCTGGGCAACGATAGGGCGCTTAACCGGCCGGCGGAACAGAGCGAGAACCTCAAAGAAGCGCCTTGCCTTTTAAAGCGTCCTCCCATCTCGCCGGCGCACCACCCCCCCCCCCCACCAGCACCACCACCACCGCACCTCGCACACTGAAGCGGCGCTCAATCGTGACATAATCCAAAGCTAGATTTGGCTAACTTTATAAGTAGCGCTTCTGTAGAGGGTCTCAGCCTCAGCGGAAAAAGTCAAATGAAAAGTACATTAATCCACTTATCAGGGAAGAGCACATTCGGATAAATCCGCCCTCTTAAAGTGGCTCCTGTATATATGGGTGTGAGTGTATTGCAAGCCTTTTGACTCCCTGTGTGTGTGTGTGTGTGTGTGAGGTGAGTAAATGGAGTTTCACTTGATGTCTATGTTAAGTTCAGATGACGTCTGGTCCACACACACACACCGCACATTTGGTTCTTGGTTCTTGACCGCTGTGCGTCTCGTGCTCCACAGTGGATGTCCCTCCCTCACGCCTCTTCCATAGTGGCGTGTATCATCTTCCATCCATCCATTATCTTCCGCTTTATCCTCTATTAGGTTCGCGTGGGGGGGGGGGTTCCCCATGCCCATCCAGGGGAGAACGTTTCGGGCGCTGGGCAGATACACCCAGGACAGGGCGCCAATCCATCGCTGGACACACACTCACTCACACAAACACACTCTATATGGGGCAATTTGGAGAATTCGATTGACTTGATCCATGTTTTTGGACTGTGGGAGGAAACCGGAGAACCCGGAGGAAACCCACGCGGACACCGGGAGAACATGGAAACTCCACCCAGATGGGGATTTGAACCGGGAATCCCTAGTGCTGAGAGGAGAACATGCTAAACCATTAAGCCACCTGTGTATTGTCATTCATTCATTCATTATCTCCCGCTTTATCCTCTATTAGGGTCGCGGTGGGGTTCCCCATGCCCATCCAGGGGAGAACGTCTCGGGCGCTGGGCAGATACACCCAGGACAGGGCGCCAATCCATCGCTGGGCACACACTCACTCACACAGACACACTCTATATGGGGCAATTTGGAGAACTTAATTGACTTGATCCATGTATTTGAACTGTGGGAGGAAACCGGAGAACCCGGAGGAAACCCACGCGGATATGGGGAGAACATGGAAACTCCACCCAGATGGGGATTCAAACCGGGAGTCCCTAGTGCTGAGAGGAGAACATGCTAATCACTAAGCCACCCGTGTATCGTCTTATTAATTGATTTATTCTTTCTCTGGTCCATGAGGTTGTCCCCCGCAGATCAGACGTTTTGCCCCGCCGCTGCGACCCGCGGCGCGCCCCTCCGTCGTGTTCGGAACGCGCCGGTGTGTTTTTTGCAGTGGAGCCGAAAGGGCGCGCTTGCTGGGAGGCTCTGCGGGGGTGTGGTTCCCCGCGTCCAGCTGAAGTGGGTTCGATCGTTCTGCCGTTCTCCACTTTATCGAAGTGCGCTCGCTCAAAGCGCCCTGCGTCCGCCAACAAGAATCTGGGTGCAGCGTGAACGAAGCTACACGGACAAGTGGCTGAAAGCCCGGGGCAAATCGCTTCTGCCCACACACATACACACACATACACACACACATACACACACACACACACACACACACACAGTAACCATCATTCAGTGGGATGTCAGAACATTTTCATGTTTGATTTGCTTAAAACGAAGTAAAATGCAAGAACAGGGCCAAATAAAAAGCCTGTTATATATTTGCCATCGCGTTGCACGTCGTGTCGGGTGCTTCCATTAGAACTCACATTCTTTATTTTGGGCTTAAGCACAAAACGGGGGCCATGCTCATCCAGGGGAGAACGTTTCGGGCGCAGAACAGGACGCCAATCCATCGCTGGGCACACTCCCTCAGACCAACACATTTAGTTATATAGGGTCGATTTAGAGCAGCCACTTCACCTGGAATCCATGTTCTTTTGGACTGTGGGAGAAATCTGGAGAACCTTGAGGAACCCCACACAGACACGGGGAGAACATGGAAATTCCACCAGTGAGTGAGTGAGATGTACAAATCCACCCTGTGACTGCTGACCATCACAGTGCTTGAGGACCCTGCAGAGGTCTAAATGCTCTCCATCAAATGATCTAATCAGGGACGTCTTTGGGGATCCGACGTCCTCTGTCCCCGTCTCGGCCCTTTTCCCTGCCGCGTCAGCAGGAGGAGACACCCCGCGGAAGCGTCTCCCGCTCGGATTCGAACCCGGTTCCCCGGTGCGCTGAGGCGGTCGTGCTGACCCTGCGCCTCCTTCAAAAACCAAGATGTTTATTCTGTTGATTTCTCGCCGTCTAATCGTCTCCGTTTCGCCGCGTCAGTGGAACCGGAACCCTCACAGACACCTGACGGCCCTGCAGTCGGCGCCGTGATCGCCCCTCCCGCGTACGGAACCCCCGGGAACCCCCTCACCGAGGGGGAACGAACACTACTAAGTTGCTCTTTTAATTTTCGCCGTTGTTGCGCCTTCCTCGTGAACCCGTTTTCCGTGCGGAACGTTTTCTCATTAGTGCGTTTCAGTCTGATTCGGTTTTGGGATTTTAATATAGAGCAGAACCCTCATCCGGCTCGTACGGCCGTCTGGTTCTGAAACGCGCCGCTTAATATCGTCTGCCGCTGTAGAGCGCGGCGTGGCTCTCCGACGCCGAACCTCTGCTTATTAGACGTGGCGCAGCCTGCCGGCGGGATCAGCACAGAGGTTTCGGAGGATAACATCATCTCTGCCGAAAGCCTGCCATGCAATATTTATGGATTTGCCATCCTCGCTGAATGTCGCGTCCTGCTTTAATAGTCATGTGTATGACACTCGTATATCTAATAGCTTATTAGTATAGCGGCTGAGCCGGAGTGCGGGCGCTTCGGGACGTTCTGTAGTGGAGCGGCATGCGGGCTTTGATCTGTGGGGAGGTTCCGTGCTCGGGTTTTAAGTGCCGGTACATGAGGTGGTACATTTTACTGCCAAGTTGAGGACACAGCGTAGTGTAGATTGTTACATAACGTTATACATAACGTTTATCCAAAATAAAGTAAACGCACACACACAATATATGGGGGCAATTTATTCATTCATTCAGTATCTTCTGCTTTATGGGGGGGGGGGGGGGGGTTTCCCATGCCCATCCAGGGGAGAACGTTTCGGGCGCTGGGCAGATACACCCAGGACAGGGCGCCAATCTATCTCTGGGCACGCACTCACACAGACACACTCTATATGGGGCAATTTGGAGAACTCAATTGACTTGATCCATGTTTTTTGGACTGTGGGAGGAAACCGGAGAACCTGGAGGAAACCCACACGGACACGGGGAGAACATGGAAACTCCACCCAGATGGGGATTCGAACCGGGAATCCCTAGCGCTGAGAGGCGAACGTGCTGACCACTAAGCCAGCGTGCCGCAGGGGGCAATTTAGAACGGCCAATTGCCCTTGAATCCATGTTTTTGAACTGTGGGAGGAAACCAGAGTGTCGAGAGTAACACATTACATTTACATTTAGTCACATAGCAGATGCTTTTATCCAAAGGGACCTCCAGGTACCCCCCCCAACAGAATTATAACACCCAAACCCCTGATTTGCCCCCCCCCCCCCCCCCCCCCCCCCCCCCCCCCCCCCCCCCCCCCCCCCCCCCCCCCCCCCCCCCCCCCCCCCCCCCCCCCCCCCCCCCCCCCCCCCCCCCCCCCCCCCCCCCCCCCCCCCCCCCCCCCCCCCCCCCCCCCCCCCCCCCCCCCCCCCCCGTATACTTGGTGTTTTTCCAAATAAGAGCAGGATGTAAAATAAGAATCGTTTGACGTCTTTATTTCACTTTGATCAGTTTCGGGTGGCGCTCGTTTCGTTTTTAGTGCGTTTAATAATTCAATGTTTAGTGTCTTCGAGTTCTGCACATCCACCACCAACCAGAACCCCTTTCATGTGGTGGAACCCTATTAGAACTCTGTTAGAAAGGCTTAATTGCAGGAACTTAAATCCCTTAAAATAATGATCTACTCTGTCGGCTGTACTTGCACACAGAGGAGTGTGTCCTCCACATTCAACCTATACCCCCACCCCCCTGTCCTGGCTGTATCTGCCCAGCACCCGAAACGTTCTCCCCTGGATGGGTATGAGGAACCCCCCCGCCCCCGCTGCGACTATAATAGACGATAAAGCAGAAGATAATGAATGAATGTTCACACGTGCAAGGAATTTGTATTTGGTTATAATAGCTCACAGTGGGGCGGCACGGTGCCTTAGTGCTTTAGCATGTTCTCCTCTCAGCACTAGGGATTCCCGGTTCGAATCTCCATCTGGGTGGAGTTTCCATGTTCTCCCCGTGTCCACGTGGGTCTCCTCCGGGTTCTCCGGTTTCCACATGTGCCCCAAATTCTGTGCCCACGGTTCCGATCGTTCCGTCCGTCGTCGTCTTGCTGTGCAAGTGCGTCTGTTGGGGGCGCCCATGCGCTCGCTCTGGCACATTTGGCTCTATATAGAGAGGGTGAATCGGCGGCCTCCCCTCCCCAGATCCCCCCCCCAGCCGTCGCCTTTTTTTGCTGTTTAAGAGGGCTGCACTGTCGTCTGCCAAAGCTCATTACCCCTGCCCGGCGGAGCGGGGCACTTTGCTCTGTACTGAGCAGATTAAGAGACAAAAACAATCATTTTGTGGAGAAAATGCTTTATTTGGCGACGAGGCTCGGCGCGTGAGCCGCAAAGCCGTTTCGGTGAGAAAACGCGGGTCTCTACAGGACCCCTCGCACGGTTACAGATCTTCTTCACGTTCCAAAATCCACCCGTCACTCTGTTACAGGGCCGTTAGCGCGGGGGCCTTTTACCCCGGCTCCTGACGGACCTCTTTACTGCCTTCTTTTTTTAATTATTTAATTAATTTATTTATTTAGATTAATTTACGGCAAACGGACGACATTTTAAAAAAATTTTCATTCATTCATTCATTATCTCCCGCTTTATCCTCTATTAGGGTCACGGGGGGGGGTTCCCCCCATGCCCATCCAGGGGAGAACGTTTCGGGCGCTGGGCAGATACACCAAGGACAGGGTGCCAATCCATCGCTGGCATTTTTTGAAAAATTTATTTATTTTTTAATTAATTAATTACGTTTTTTTTGGTGGCTCGTTGTAATAATCGCGGGTCTGTTGCACCAGAACGGCATCCATCTGCGCCCACCCACCCACAGGAGCGCAACAGCGCACGGTACAGGAGCGAGCGTCTGCCCTCCTTAAATACCTGAGGGGTTCCTCAGCTTTAATGAGTAGAAACAGGAGGCTGACGTGTGTTTGTGGGCGGAGCCTGACGGCCTCTGGAGCGTGAGCACAGATGGATGAAGGAGCAATATGTTTATGGCTTGTGTTTTAAATTTATTTATTTATTATTATTTTTTTGTTTAACCTCCCCCTCCCCGCCTTTATGTATAATAAATGAGTTGATGTTGCGACGACGGCGATTCCCTTCGTTATCACGTTTTTCGAGTCTCATGTTTTGATTCGAGGTGAGGGGGGTGAGGGGCGGGGCGCTACGTACAGGACACTGATGTACCGGTTGGGTATAAAGGTGCACATTAAAAATATTCATTCATTATCTTCCGCTTTATCCTCTATTAGGGTCGTGGGGGGGTTCCCCATACCCATCCAGGGGAGAACATTTCGGGCGCTGGGCAGATACACCCAGGACAGGGCGCCAATCCATCGCCGGGCACACACTCACTCACACAAACACACTCTATAGGGGGCAATTTGGAGAACTCATTTGACTTCATCCATGTTTTTGGACCGTGGGAGGAAACCGGAGCACCCAGAGGAAACCCACGCAGACACGGGGAGAACATGGAAACTCCACCCAGATGGGGATTCGAACCGGGAATCCCTAGTGCTGAGAGGAGAACATGCTAAACCACTAAGCCACCGTGCTGCCCACATTAAAAATATATAATAATAAAATAAATCCAATCTGGGTTCGAATCCCCATCTGGGTGGAGTTTCCATGTTCTCCCCGTGTCTGCGTGGGTTTCCTCTGGGTTCTCCGGTTTCCTCCCACAGTCCAAAAACATGGATCAAGTCAATTGAGTTCTCCAAATTGCCCCATATAGAGTGTGTCTGTGTGAGTGAGTGTGTGCCCAGCGATAGATTGGCGCCCTGTCCTGGGTCTATCTGCCCAGCGCCCGAGACGGTCTCCCCTGGATGGGCATGGAGAACCCCACCGCGACCCTAATAGAGGATAAAGCGGAAGATAATGAATGAATGAATATATGGGGTCCATATGATGCATGAAACCATTCAGTGTAGAACGTGGGGATGTGAGGTTGATCATCACGGTGTGGGTCTGTGAGAACGCAGTGTAATGTTGCTGCAGGGTGGCGTTGGTGCGCTCGTCCACCGTCTGTGCTCAGTAAACAGTTTGCATGTGTGATTTGTAGGGGTGAGCTGCAATATTCGCTGATTCGACGATTCGATTCGGAGAACCGTAGTCGACTATGAACCTCATAGTCGAATGTACCATTTTGACCACATGGGGGCGCCCATGGCTGCTGCTAAGCATTAGTTTTTACATGAAATGTCTTTGTTTTCGTTATATATATAGCCTTTTGTCAAATAAAATCATCCTAATATCTAGAAAAAAAAGAAAAACAAAACAAAAAAGGTTTTCTTCTGTTAGAAAAACAAGTAAAATATATTAAAAAAAAAAACTTTTTTAAAAATTATGCTTATAGCGCCATCTTGTGGTGAAATTTTAACTGATTCGACTATCAGTCGACTATAGGGAAAATCTGACGAATCAGATTCGACTACGAAAATCTGTAGTAGAATACACCCCTAGTGATTTGTGTTTCCACGGCGGCGCCGCACGTGATTTACGTCACCAACGACGACCTCGAGGCCGTTAAATCCAAGACCAATCTGCAGACGTGCCTCCCGGCCTCCTGCGATCTGGGGCCACTCCGCCACATGTCCCCGTATACATCCATACATGGCTGTGTCAGAGTGGGCGGGGCGTCAGCTGGTTGGATAATTTCCTAAACACTGTTTTATTCCCCGAGCACTTTAGTTGATTTGTGGCGCGTTGCGCCGGGATCAATTTCTGATGTCTGCTTGCTTTCGCAAGACATAATTCTGTCGGTTTTAACGCGCGGCCGTAAAAGCGACACGTGTGCGCGTGCGTCTTCATGTGGGCCTCCGCCGCTTCGTATATCTCCGGAGCCGGACGTGTAATGGTCTTATGGATGTTTGCCGTTGCGGTCCCCTGTGAAAACCCGGTGCTTGAGTGATTTCTCTGTGCTCTCAGGTCAACGTCACTGTCGATTACATCAGAGCCGCCACCGCCGGAGCAGAAACCGGACCGGTCCCTGCCTTCCCTGAACGCACCTGCGCGACCGTCACCATCGGGGGGATGTGAGTACACATGCAGCCGCTCGACCCTTCACTTTATAACTACTTAAGTTCATACAGCAGTTGATGGGATTGGACATGTTTTCTTTTTTATTAATTCTACATATTAAAATATGTAGATGTGTTTGTTTATAATATAGTACAGTGTGTGTATGTATGTCTAATATATATATATATATATATATATTATATATATATATATATATATATATATATATATATATATATATTACACACACTTTTTTTTAAATATATATACACACACTTCATTCATTATCCCCCCGCTTTATCCTCTATTGGGGTCGCGGTGGGGTTCCCCATGCCCATCCAGGGGAGAATGTTTCAGGCGCTGGGCAGATAGACCCAGGACAGGGCGCCAATCCATCGCTGGGCACACACTCACTCACACAGACACTCTCTATATGGGGCAATTTGGAGAATTCAATTGACTTGATCCATGTTTTTGGACTGTGGGAGGAAACCGGAGAACCCGGAGGAAACCCACGCAGACACGGGGAGAACATGGAAACTCCACCCAGATGGGGATTCGAGCCGGGAAACCCAAGCGCTGAGAGGCGAATGTGCTAACCACTAAGCCACCGTGCCGCCTATATATATATATATATATTTATATATATATATTTATTTATATATTTATTTATTTATTATATATATGTGTGTGTATATGTGTATTTATGTATGTATATATATATGTATGTGTGTGTATATGTCCGGTTCCCTTGGCGAGCAACCTGACCGTTTTGAGCATCATCGTTTTTCGTTATTATTTGAAATGCCACTCAGTTCGGAACTGATGCGCCGGAAAATGTGATGGCATTTTTCATCCATGTGGGCAAAATGAACCCCGCCATGGCAGCGCAGCCAGATCTGCTCATCACTGCTTTTAAAGCCGATGCCAGAACTGCGCTTTCGAAATTATCTCTAATTGGGATTGATTGCTATGCATCTGCTCAGTTAATCCAGTCTGGAAAAGTCAGAAGCTACCGGCAGCCGTGAGGCGGCTCGACGGATGGAAACGCTGCGTCCAGCTTTTAAAGCTTTTTATTTCATTTATTTTGTAAAAAGCTTCGCAGTGAAAATCCGAAAATAAGACATTAAAGAGTTCTGGTAGAACCAAAAGCTTCCCATTCATGAAAACGGTACATATTGACGGGTTCTAGAGCTTGAGGTCGGTGGTGTAATTGTATCACTTTATTGTACAGAACCTTTTCAAAGTTAGACCACGCCCCCTCTTGGATCCGTTCTCTATTTCCTCCACTTATCATATAGATGGAGTTTGTAGTTCTACAATTACAGACTGTAGTCCATCTGTGTTCTTTGTTGTTGTTAGTCCCCTGTTGGTTCTCAGGAGCATCACAGAACAGGTATCATTTGGGTGGTGGATTGTTTGTCAGTTCTGCAGTGACACTGACGTGGTGAGGGGGTTTTAGAGTTTCTTTTAAACACCTCAGTGACACTGCTGGGATAGGAACCAAATAACCCCTGCTCTGTGGTGGTACTATTGGGGTCCTCACCATTAGAACAGAGTAAAGGGGACGTACACAGTATGTACTGTAGAACACAAACAGATGGACTACAGTCTGGAACTGTAGAACTACAAAGTCCATCTTTACAGAAAGTGGAACTGAAAAGTCGAGCATAAAAGGGGGCGTGTCCAAAACTCTTTTCTATAAAACTTCACCCTTTGATGTAATAATGTCGCTCTGTTCCACAATTAATTAAGACATTACGCTTTAATCTGTTCTCCAAAGTAAACTCATTAGATAATGTGGCTTTGAGCTCTCGTGTTCGCCTTATAAACTGCAGAGTCGGCCTTCTGCGTGCAGCCATTGATGAAGCTGCATAAGCTCCTCCCCAAGATGGCGGCACGGTGGCTTTGTGGTTTAGCACGTTCTCCTCTCAGCACTAGAGATTCCCGGTTCGAATCCCCATCTGGGTGGAGTTTCCATGTTCTCCCCGTGTCTGCGTGGGTTTCCTCCGGGTTCTCCGGTTTCCTCCCACAATCCAAAAAACATGGATCAAGTTAACTGAGTTCTCCAAATTGCCCCATATAGAGTGTGTTTGTGTGTGTGAGTGTTTGCCCAGTGATAGATTGCCCCCCTTTCCTGGGTGTATCTGCCCAACGCCCGAAACGTTCTCCCCTGGTTGGGCATGGGGAACCCCCCCCCCCCCCCCCCCCCCCCCCCCCCCCCCCCCCCGTGACCCTAATAGAGGATAAAGAGGAAGATGGATGGATGAAGCCCCTCCCCCAAAGTCAGAGTGTCTCCACCGCCCGTCGCTTTTATTAAAGGGAATGAGCCGAAGATAAAATCCCGGATTCATCCCGACGTTCCCCCCGCACCCCTCTGATTGGTTTAGAGCCGTCCTCTGCGGTCGGGTCCGGCTCCGCCTCATTACTGCATGCGCGCGGCTGTGATGCAGACGTGCGAGGACATTCCTCGCTCAAGGCTGAACTGATTACCCAGCATGCCCTCGCCAGGCGCTCAACACGGCGCCAGTAACAGGTGGCACCCAGAGCCCGGGGCCGGCGCGGCTCGGCACGTGACGCGCTCATTATGGAGAGGCGCAGTTCTCTGGCCGTCCTGTTTGGATGGATGTACAGGCGCACTGTCCCGCCGTCCCAGCAGCCACCTGCCTCTGTAATGGATCGATGTCCAAATGAGGACAATTTGCTTAGAACCTGTTTAATTCGATTATTATAATTGAGTTGAGTCATTTTCAGTTTCCATGCATCAGCACTCACTCCCACTGCACCCCCACTACTACAATCCCCCCCGCGTCCCCCCACACCCCCCGTCTTCAGCTGTGAATGTGCAGGGAGAGGCTGCACGCCAGCCTTCGGTTCGGATTAACAGCTGATGGTTTATGAGACTCGGGTTTAGGATGGGATTGCGACAGTGACCTCTGCTGGTTGAATGGAGGGAAACTGGTAGCATGTGCCACTTTGTTTGGTCAACAGCGTGCAGCGGGACCCCTCCTGCTGGTTTGGGGTAAAAGAGGCGGCCGGCGCTGCGTGCGTCTTTAAATGGGGAACGTTGTGGAACGGCGGTGTGCTCCTCTTTGAAACTGTATTTATCTCTAACCCACTTTCCTTTATGTAACTCTGGGTGCGAGCTTTGGGAAATTGAAGTAAATAAATCCGGCGGTAACGACGGCAGGAAATGACAACGAGCTTTATGTGACAGGAGGAAGGGTTTTTCGAGAGCGAGTTATTTAATCTGGAAGCCGATGCCTCGGAGGGACTGGAGAACTCTGTAGCTTGTTTACTCTGTTCTGCTCTGCGTCTTTATAGAAACATCGCCGAGGCGCTGGTCAGTAAAGGACTCGCAACCGTAATCCGCTATCGCCAAGACGACGACCAGAGATCCTCCCACTACGATGAGCTGCTGGCTGCAGAGGCCAGGTACGAGTCTGCACACAGGGCTATTGATTGTGTGTGTGTGTAATAAATTGTGTGTTTGTGCCTGTGTGTGTGTGTGTGTGTGTGTGTGTGTGTGTGTGTATATATATATAAGTGTTTGTGTGTTATAAGTGTGTGTTATAAGTGTTTGTATGACTTTGTAAGACTTATACACTTACACTTTTTGATACATATATTCAATCATTATCTTCCGCTTTATCCTGTTAGGGTCATTGGGGGGGTTCCCCATGCCCATCCAGGGGAGAACGTTTCGGGCGCTGGGCAGATACACCCAGGACAGGGCACCAATCTATCGCTGGACACACAATCACTCACACATACACACACTATATGGGGCAATTTGGAGAACTCAGTTGTCTTGATCCATGTTTTTGGACTGTGGGAGGAAACCGGAGAACCCGGAGGAAACCCACGTGGACACGGGGAGAACATGGAAACTCCACCCAGATGGGGATTCAAACCTGGAATCCCTAGTGCTGAGAGGAGAACATGCAAACCACTAATCCACCATGCTGCCCCATGTAATATATTAATATTTTATATATATATATATATATATATATATATATATATATATATATATATATATATATATGTGTATATATATATATGTATCTAGAGTAGTTGGTACTATTTTATATATATATATATATTTATATATATATATATATATATATATATATATATATATATATATACATATATACATATATTATACACACTCCACCACATGGTGCATCTATATGGTGATGTTATTTACAATGTTTATTGAAACAGAAATGAATGTGGGATTAACACAGTGTGTAATGCTCTACTTGGAGTGTGTGTGTGTATCTATACACACCATCTTTACCCATTTTTAAAATGTTTTTTTTTTTTTTTTTTAATATCGGTTGCACCTCTGTTTAATTCCCTGCTGGACCCTCTGGAGTTGAGTGGCGTGCAGTTTTTGATTTTATTTTTAGCCGAGGCTGCAAACCTCGTACCCTCTGAGAGATCTCTCTCAGTGCAGGCAGATGCTCGAAAGCTTCCCCCCTCGTGCTTCACCTTCCAGAAAAAAACAGGATCGGATGCTATACGAGCGGGATGCGTGCCGCCGTAACGTCCCCGGCCGTCGTGTCCACCATTAAGCATCACAAGCAGCTGTTTGGCTCTTATGTGCGTTTCATAATAAACTTTAAAAAACACCTTACAGCTGATGACTGCGGCGTCCGGATCGGCCGTAAGATGCAAGATCGGCGTTTATGCCTCCGGCAGCTTGTGGAGCGTTTGAGTGTTACCGTACCGCGCCGTTTTTTAAGAGCCTTTTTTAAGAGGGCGCCGTAACGCCCTGCGACGCGATGGCCGGCCGTAATGCTGTTCGTTTGAATCATTGCAGGGCCATCAAGAACGGAAAGGGCCTGCACAGCAAGAAGGAGGTGCCCATTCACAGAGTGGCAGACATCTCAGGGGTAGGTTGGTGTGTGTGTGTGTGTGTGTGTGTGTGTGTGTGTGTGTGTGTGTGTGTGTGTGTGTGTGTGTGTGTGTTGTGCTGAAATGATTACGCTGACTGTAGTGCACACGGAATAGCTGACACCTAGAACTGCGCAGCAGCGGTTGACCTTGTTCTTGACGTGGGTGTGCAGCAGTGTTCTGTGGTTCTGAGCCGCTCTGATGTGTGCACACTCTCTCACCGGCCATTTTATTAGATACACCTTCTCACTGCTTCACTTACTATTTTATATTTATTGATTTTATTTGTATTTATTCCATCCATCCATTATTTTCCGCTTTATCCTCTATTAGGGTCATGGGGGGGGGTTCCCCCCCATGCCCATCCACATCCAGGGGAGAACGTTTCGGGCGCTGGGCAGATACACCCAGGACAGGATGCCAATCTATCGCTGGGCACACACTCACTCACACAGACACACTCTATATGGGGCAATTTGGAGAATTCAGTTGACTGGATCCATGTTTTTGGACTGTGGGAGGAAACCGGAGAACCCGGAGGAAACCCACGCGGACACTGGGAGAACATGGAAACTCCACCCAGATGGGGATTTGAACCGGGAATCCCTAGTGCTGAGAGGAGAACATGCTAAACCACTAAGCCACCGTGCCGCCTCAAATTTTTTTTATTTATTCTTTTTTTTTTTTTTTTTCTCCTTAAGTTCCACGGATCAGATTTTGTTCTGTCGTCCATCTGATTCCTCTTCATGCTTTGTTTGTCTGTGCTTTAGTACGTTCTCCTATGATAAGGACCCCCCCCACAGAGGGGGTGTTAGGGTGGTGGATGATTCTGCTATGGCAGTGATGCTGATGTGTTGTGCTGGTGCTAGTGGAACAGTACACCACTCAAAACATACAGGTCACCCACCACCCCAACGTTACCCGTGAGAATTCGAAAATTCTGTGGGGGGGTCCAGAATGTGATCTGTATGGCAGGTGTGTGTGTGCGTCCTCGTCCCCGGCTCTGTGATGTCACCGCGCCTCTTGCGCGCCGCTGACAGCAGATTTATGACGGGTCAAGTTTCCATTTCCCTCCACATTAATTTGATGAAGTCCTCTCTAAATATAGCCCCCTCCATTAATAAAGTCGTCCCCCTCGTGCAGCCCGAGTTGTTTACGTGCTCCGCAGGCCTCCGTCACGCCGCCCATGGATCTTGATTGGGCTTCTCACCAAATAAAGATTAAATCCGACTCGGTCCGTGGAAGTTCGTCCGTCGCCGCTCAGGTCTGTAATGAGAACAGATGGACTCCTCCCTCTCCATGCAAACCGTGGAGATTCCACTCAAACCCCCCGATTCCCTCCTTTAACTGACCGGACGGCCGTCCTGCTGACTCAGCCGAAACGCCGCGGACGCGGCAGGCTTTTCGAAACCACGTTAAGCTCGTTACGCATTCTCTAAATGAGCAAATAATTAAAAACAATTCATTCATTTATTCATTATCTCCCACTTTATACTCTATTAGGGTCGTGGGGGGGGGTTCCCCATGCCCATCCAGGGGAGAACGTTTCGGGCGCTGGGCAGATACACCCAGGACAGGGCGCCAATCCATCGCTGGGCACACACACACTCTTAATGGGGCAATTTGGAGAACTCAATTGACTTGATGCATGTTTTTGGACTGTGGGAGGAAACCGGAGAACCCGGAGGAAACCCACACGGACACGGGGAGGACATGGAAACTCCACCCAGATGGGGATTCGATCCGGGAATGCCTGGTGCTGAAAGGAGAACATGCAAAACCACTAAGTCACCCGTGTATCGTCTTTCATTCATTCATTCGTTATCTTCCGCTTTATCCTCTATTAGGGTTGCGGGGGGGGGGGTTCCCCATGTCCATCCAGGGGAGAACGTTTCGAGCGTTTCGATACACCCAGGACAGGGGGGCAATCTATCGCTGGCACACACTCACTCACACACTCCATGTGGGGCAATTTGGAGAACTCAATTGACTTGGTCCATGTTTTTGGACTGTGGGAGGAAACCGGAGAACCCGGAGGAAACCCACGCGGACACGGGGAGAACATGGAAACTCCACCCAGATGGGGATTGGAACCGGGAATCCCTAGTGCTGAGAGGAGAACATGCCAACCACTAAGCCACCGTGCCGCCATAATTAAAAACAGAAATCTTCGTTTGGGCCGTTGAGGGGGGAGGTGCTGTGTCATGGCAGAGCCTGCACTCTGACCCCAACCATCAGCGTGGGGTACTTTTATAAATCTCGTCGCTTTACCCGAAACAAACCCGTCAGGTTTAAATGACTTACACCAGGTCCTCCGCCCCGCCCCGCCCCGCCCCGCCCGCAGCACGATCGGGACCCTCAGTGCGGGGTGTCGAATTTAAAGTAGTGTTGTAACGAATGTGGATCTGATTCCTGTGTCTTTGTCCTGCGGACAGGAGACCCAGAAGGCCAAACAGTTCCTGCCGTTCCTGCAGCGAGCCGGCCGCTCGGAGGCCGTGGTGGAGTACGTCTTCAGCGGCTCCCGGCTCAAGCTCTACATGCCCAAAGAGACGTGCCTCATCACGTTCCTGCTGGCCGGTAAGTTCGAGACCCGCGGACGGCCTAAGAAGACACGGAGGGGTCAGCCGTGAGGCTGCAGGTGGTCGATCTTCAGGCCGGTGCGCAGGGTGGAGGCGCGACGCTCCCCTCCACAGGGTCTGATTTCATTCGGATTCATTTGGATTTGTTCTTCCTCCGAGCTCGCTCACATCGCTGCTCCCATAGCAACCAACAGACGTCGTTTGTGTTTAAGTCTGTGGCTGTTTAAAAAAAAAAAAAAAAAAAAAAAAAAAAAAAAAGGAGGGGGAGGGGGGTGTCTGCCGGCGAGACGGCAGAATAATAACTTTGCTTTTCCAAAAGTTCCAGACTGCGCTCCGAAAACTTCAGAAGCTTTATTAAAGCCGGCGGTCTGAGCGTGCAGTTCTCCTGAACGTCCACCAGGTTTCTCCTCACCGTTCTCGCTCAGCAGCCTGCGCAACGTAAACCGTCATTCATCAGCCCGCGATTCGTGTAGAACCGGCCGATTATTTATGTTTAATTGTGATCATTACTCTTTCGAAGCGCAATTAATGAAACCTAATCGGCCGTGAGGTTCGAGTTCTGCTGATTTATCGTCTCCAGATTCAGAGTTTTGTTTTTCGTTTACATTTGCGTCGGATTGATTCATTCCTCTGATCATCACAGTCGTGCTGCTGTCTCCGTGTCTGTTGAGTGTGTAGGAAACATATATAAATATATGTGTGTATGTGTATGTATGTGTATGTGTGTGTGTGTGTGTGTGTATATATATATATATATATATATATATATATATATATATATATATATATATATATATATATATATATATATATATATGGTGTGTGTATGTGTGTGTATATATGTATGTTTATATATATATATATATATATATATATATATATATATATATATATATATATATATATATATATATATATATATATATATAGTGTGTGTGTGTGTGTGAATGTGTCTGTGTATGTATGTTTGTTTGTGTGTGCACGCTTGTGTAATTGTGTGTGTGTCTGTCTCTGTGTGTGTGTGTGTGTGTGTGTGTGTAACGTTCTTGTGGTGATGGAGATGGGAGTCAGAGCCGAAGTGGGGAATCCTGAATCTCTCAGCACAGTGGTGGAGGGTGCTGGAGTTCTGTTTGATGTTCTTTTCAGGGTTCTGTTTGCGGTTCTTTACGGGGTTCTGTTTGCGGTTCTTTACGGGGTTCTGTTTGGAGTTCTTTTTGGGGTTCTGTTTGCGGTTCTTTTCGGGGTTCTGTTTGGGGTTCTGTTTGGGGTTCTTTTCGGGGTTCTGTTTGCGGTTCTTTTCGGGGTTCTGTTTGCGGTTCTTTTCGGGGTTCTGTTTGGGGTTCTGTTTGGGTTTTCGTTCGCGGTTCTGTTCGGGTCTCTGATTCGTTCCTGAGTCTGTGTGCGTTTCTATCGGGCCTCCTGCTCTCCTTCCGATCACAGACCCGGAGCACCGCTCCCTGAACTCGGGTGTAAGGAGAACCCATTAAGTTCCTGTGAAGCTGTTCTGGGACGCCGTTCTGTTCTGGTTCTCAGAAGACCGATCACGGCGCGAGGCTGCGAGGAACACCACCCTCATCCTGAGGACTCGTTATCTCGCCGTCTCCACCCCGAGTAATCATTTACCTCCCAGATCAAGAGCGGGGAGGGGGTGGTCCAGCGGCTGCGGCGGGGGGGGGGGGGGGGGGGGGGGGGGGCGTGTCCCCTCCTGCTTTAGTGGAGTTTAATGGTCTGTGTCTGCTCTGTAGATATTTCATGTAATTTGATAATTTGCTTTTAAGCATCCTCCACTGTTTTTCCTCCGTGACCTTGTTCATTCCATTAGTGAGAAAGGGGCACAATTTGGACACGAGCCCTGTTCTGGAGAATCACGTTAGATCACTGATGGGAGCACTTTCCTGCCCCCCCCTGCCCCCCCCCCCCACGCCCTCGGGCTCCGGCTTCCTTCGGCTCGACTTTTCTTCAGCTCCGACTTCGGCGCCTTTCTTTTGTGCGGCACTTCTTCTCGCTGCGTGATCGCGGAAACCGTTTTCTTCCATCAAGCTTATTACCCCGAGCCGATTAACGCCGTTTTAGCGGCAGGTGGCGGCGAGTCTGATGAAGCCGTTTGCAGTGGAACAGAGGCGCGCGCACGCGTTGCGTTCTGCGCTCACATTAAGCTTAATTAATGTTGATGCTGCATCAGTTACCGCTCGTTCTCACAACACGCCGCTTCCCGCCTCTCCTCTCTGATATCGGCTCGCCGTCGGGGTTCGAGAGATGTCCGGACGTTTGGTTTCGAGATGACGCTTATGTTATGTTGGAGGCAGGTGAGGGACAGAGACGGGGGTCATTAACACAGCGTTCAGTGCAGACCGCTGAAAGGTGTCCAGTTCATTCATTCATTCATTCATTATCTTCCGCTTTATCCTCTATTAGGGTCGCGTTCTCTATTAGGGGGGTTCCCCATGCCCATCCAGGGGAGAACGTTTTAGGCGCTGGGCAGATACACCCAGGACAGGGCGCCAATCCATCGCTGGGCACACACTCACTCACACAGACACACACACTCTATATGGGGCAATTTGGAGAATTCAGTTGACTTGATCCATGTTTTTGGACTGTGCGAGGAAACCGGAGAACCCGGAGGAAACCCACGCGGACACGGGGAGAACATGGAAACTCCACCCAGTTGGGGATTCAAACCGGGAATCCCTAGAGCTGAGAGGAGAACATGCTAAACCACTAATCCACCGTGCCGACCCTCTGAAGCAGTGATTCTCAAGTATATTCTGTTAAGCCTCTCTGGGAAGAAGAAAACATTTTGCCCCCCTACACACACACACACACACACACACACACACACACACACACACACACACACACACACACACGCTCTCCCCCTGCCGCCCCCCCCCCCCTGTTCATGAAGAAAACAAAAAAGAAAGAAATATAGACCAACTTAGAACAAAGAATCATTTTATTAACTTTGTGACTGTGGGAGGAAACCGGAGAACCCGGAGGAAACCCACGCGGACACGGGGAGAACATGGAAACTCCACCCAGATGGGAATTCGAACCGGGAATCCCTAGTGCTGAGAGGAGAACATGCTAAACCACTAAGCCACCGTGCCACCCAGCAACATTTTTTATTTTTTATCAATATGAGAACTAATGTCAGGTGTGGGTGTCCCGCCGTTCCGTGGTGTTGGGTTCCTCTGTAAACGGAACCGTGTAAATAAAGTGGATTTGGGCGGCGGGGAGGTTGTTTCTGCTGACGTCGCGTATCGTTTTTCCGCCTCGAGCCGAACTTTTCGGGGAGCGCGGGCGCTTTCCCGCTCGGTGTGTGGGAGAGGAACCACGCTGGCTGCGGATCAGTTAATGCGTCCCGCACGACGCTCCGTCAGATCTGCTGAGGCTGCGTTTCCCCCGCAGCAGACGAGGCGCCCGCGTGTTCGTGCACGGCTCCGCCCGCCTCCGCACGCGTCCCCGGCCTGTTCCCCTCCCGCCGATCTAACCTCCACCTCCGGCTCTGCGCCGGGAACCGTGTTTCTGTCGATTCGGCGCCGTTCACGTTCTGACATGACGTGAGGATGGAGAGGTGCAGAGAGGTGGCGGCGCCTCCTGCTGGGTATTTTGAGTTTGGGGTGAGAGTGAGACCCATGTGCTCACTTGTCCCCCGTCTCACCTGACCCAGGCGGTTCTCCGGTTTCCTCCCACAGTCCAAAAACATGGATTCAAGGTGTCGTTCACATTCTGACATGTGAGGATGGAGAGGTGCAGGGAGGTGGCGGCGCCTCCTGCTGGGTATTTTGAGTTTGGGGTGAGACCCAGAGAGGTGGCGGCGCCTCCTGCTGGGTATTTTGAGATTGGGGTGAGAGTGAGACCCATGTGCTCACTTGTCCCCCGTCTCACCTGACCCAGGCGGTTCTCCGGTTTCCTCCCACAGTCCAAAAACATGGATTCAAGGTGTCGTTCACATTCTGACATGTGAGGATGGAGAGGTGCAGAGAGGTGGCGGCGCCTCCTGCTGGGTATTTTGAGTTTGGGGTGAGACCCAGAGAGGTGGCGGCGCCTCCTGCTGGGTATTTTGAGATTGGGGTGAGACCCAAAGAGCTGGCGGCGCCTCCTGCTGGGTATTTTGAGTCTGGGTGAGATTTGGGGTGAGAGTGAGACACTTGTCCCCCGTCTCACCTGACCCCAGTTCTCCAGTTTCCTCCCACAGTCTAAAAACATGGATTCAAGGTGTTGTTCAGATTCTGACATGACGTAAGGATGGAGAGGTGCAGGGAGGTGGCGGCGCCTCCTGCTGGGTATTTTGAGTTTGGGGTGAGAGTGAGACCCATGTGCCCACTTGTCACCCGTCTCACCTGACCCAGACCCAGTCGACATGACGTGAGGATAGAGAGGTGGCGGCGCCTCCTGCTGGGTATTGAGTTTGGGTGAGATTTGGGGTGAGAGTGAGACCCATGTGCCCACTTGTCACCCGCCTCACCTGACCCAGACGGTTCTCCGGTTTCCTCCCACAGTCCAAAAACATGGATTCAAGGTGAATGGACTGCTCTAAATTGCCCCTATAAAAGTGTGTATTTGCCCACCCAGTAATGGACTGGCATCTCGTCCTGGGTGTGTCTGCCCAGCGCCCCAAACGTTCTCCCCTGGATGGACATGGACATGCTGAGGCTGGGTTTTTCGGCCTGTTCCCCTCCCGCCGATCTAACCTCCACCTCCGGCTCTGCGTCGGGAACCGTGTTTCTGTCGACTCGTTCACGTTCTGACATGACGTGAGGATGGAAAGGTGCAGAGAGGTGGCGGCGCCTCCTGCTGGGTATTTTGAATTTGGGGTGAGAGAGTGAGACCCATGTGCCCACTTGTCCCCCGTCTCACCTGACCCAGGCGGTTCTCCGGTTTCCTCCCACAGTCCAAAAACATGGATTCAAGGTGAATGGGCTGCTTGAAATTGCCCCTATAAAGTGTATATTTGCCCACCCAGTGATGAACTGGCAGCTCGTCCTGGGGGTATCTGCCCAGCGTCCCAAACGTTCTCCCCTGGATGGACATGGGGAACCCCGAGACGCTAATAGAGCGTTAGGTGGATGATGGTTAGGTGGATGTTGTAAATGGTTCCTCTCGCAGGTTGATGATGGATCTGGGTTCTCCTCCGACTCTCGGATCCGTTTGATCTGCGTTCCGCCGAACCCCCGGCGTTCGGGACGCGCACACGCGGATGCGGGAATCGGATCGGAGAACGGTCTGAGTGAAGCGGCGTAATGATCCCGCTGAGAGTGTTTAAACGGCTGCAATCATCGCGAGTGGTTTTGAGGTCGCGCGCTTCAGCTGAGAGGAACTCAGTGGAACTCAGCGGAACACAGCGGAACGCAGGAGCTCCACCTGCGATGCATTAGCAGCTTCCCGCCGAAAGAGCGGACCGCATCTGCATCCAGACGTGGAACCCGGGCGCCGGCGCATTCCACTAAACGCCTCGTCCCCCGGTTCTACGGTGTGAATAAGTTTACACGCCTGTCGTTACTCTGATCTCTCACCGGTTTCATTCGCGAGACGTTCTGATCTGCGCTTGTTTCTGAATGCTGTGCGTTCCTGAAAATAAGCTCGCACTGCGAGTGTGCCTCACCGATGTCTCACCCTCAGCCTCACCGATGTCTCACCCTCAACCTCACTGATGTCTCAGCCTCACTGATGTCTCACCCTCAACCTCACTGATGTCTCAGCCTCACTGATGTCTCAACCTCACCGATGTCTCACCCTCAGCCTCACCGATGTCTCAGCCTCACCGATGTCTCACCCTCAGCCTCACCGATGTCTCACCCTCAACCTCGCCGATGTCTCACCCTCAACCTCGCCGATGTCTCACCCTCAACCTCGCCGATGTCTCACCCTCAGCCTCACCGATGTCTCACCCTCAACCTCGCCGATGTCTCACCCTCAGCCTCGCCGATGTCTCACCCTCAGCCTCGCCGATGTCTCACCCTCACTGATGTCTCACCCTCAACCTCACTGATGTCTCACCCTCAGCCTCGCCGATGTCTCACCCTCAGCCTCGCCGATGTCTCACCCTCACTGATGTCTCACCCTCAGCCTCGCCGATGTCTCAACCTCACTGATGTCTCACCCTCAACCTCACTGATGTCTCACCCTCAGCCTCGCCGATGTCTCACCCTCAGCCTCGCCGATGTCTCACCCTCACTGATGTCTCACCCTCAGCCTCGCCGATGTCTCAACCTCACTGATGTCTCACCCTCAGCCTCACTGAGCCGAGTGTTACTGAGAGGACTCCGACTCAGAGTCACTGCAGACATGACTTTAACATGTTCAGCTTCAAATATCGGGCGGCATGGTGGCTTAGTGGTTTAGCATGTTCTCCTCTCAGCTCTAGGGATTCCCGGTTCGAATCCCCATCTGGGTGGAGTTTCCATGTTCTCCCCGTGTCCCCAGTCCAAAAACATGGATCAAGTCAATTGAATTCTCCAAATTGCCCCATATAGAGTGTGTCTGTGTGAGTGAGTGTGTGCTCAGTGACAGATTGGCGCCCTGTCCTGGGTGTATCTGCCCAGCGCCCGAAACGTTCTCCGCTGGATGGGCATGGGGAACCCCCCCCCCGCGACCCTAATAGAGGATAAAGTGGGAGATAATGAATGAATGAATGAATCATTCAGAGGGGGCGGCATGGTGGCTTAGTGGTCAGCATGTTCTCCTCCATAAAAAATAATCAAATATCCACTCAACAAAAGCTAACCTACTGATGGATGTGTTTTTTGTTATTTGTTTGTGTGTGTGTGTGTGTGTGTGTGTGTGTGTGTGTGTGTGTGTGTGTGTGTGTGTGTGTGTGTGTGTGTGTGTGCAGCTGTGTAAGGGACATTAAAACTAACCCTGAAACTAATTACTGTTCCAAAAAAAATAGTCATTGCTTCGGCAAGATGGGGCTGAGCGCCGCATTAAGTGACAGCTGTTCCAAACGCCGTGTCTGTGTGTTCTGTGTTGTGTGTGTTCTGTGTCTGTGTGTCTCAGTGTTGTGTCGGTGTGTTCTCCGCTCTGCTTAAGGAGGGTTTTTTTTTTTTTTTTTTTTTTTTCGGGTTCTTAAACCGTGATCCTTCAGGAGCATCGTCTGCGGCTGGTTTTCTTTCCCAATGTATTACACCTGATCTTTCTTACTGAATTCCCTCAATGCACTGATGTACTGATCATCATCATCATAATCATTATTGAACTGCACCCTCCCCCTGCCCCCCCCCCCCCCCCCCCCCCCCCCCCCAAAAAAAAAAAAAAAAAAAAAAAAAAAAAATCAAACCCTTAATCAGTTCAGTAATCGCAGTGGATTCAGAGACGAGACGAGTTTCGGCACCTTTAATGAATATTCATCCATTCATTATCTTCTGCTTTATCGTCTATTAGGGTCGCGGTGGGGTTCCCCATGCCCATCCAGGGGAGAACGTTTCGGGCGCTGAGCAGATACACCCAGGACAGGGCGCCAATCCATCGCTGGGCACACACTCACACTCTATATGGGGCAATTTGGAGAACTCAATTGACTTGATCCATGTTTTTTGGACTGTGGGAGGAAACCAGAGAACCCGGAGGAGACCCACACGGACACGGGGAGAACATGGAAACTCCACCCGGATGGGGATTCGAACCGGGAATCCCTAGCGCTGAGAGGAGAACGTGCTAAACCACTAAGCCAGCGTGCCGTCTGCCCTTTAATGAATCATATTTTGTAATTCAGAAGTGCGCACTCCATCAGTGAGGAGGTTCCTCGTGAAGGTTCCACGTTCCTGCAGTGTGGACTGTGAGTGCGGGTGGCCGAGCGGAGTGGGTGGCTTATTTTAGTGCTGATTGAGCGAGTTGGACAGGAGGAGACGGACGGCCTCTTCCCGTTGGGCTGAACTCGGCGGTGCGGCGCAGGGTGAGGCGCTGATGAGTATCGGAAGTCGTTAACTCTTTCGGGAGGAGCGGCGTGTGGCTTCAGAACGTTCTTCAAACGGAGATGAGAACGTGGCCGAAGCGGAGGAAGCGCTCGCTTTAATGCCGCAGCGCTTAAAACAGTATCTGGCCGTGTTCATGTGGTGTGAAATTCAATCCCGCCGTCCGCCCGCCCGCCCGCCCGGCGCACCGGTCTCCTGCTTTGTGGCGTTTAAATGGATTATTTGGAAACTGTTGCCTTTACAGTTGCGCGTTGAGGACGGTACGAAGCTGAGGATGCTCACAGTAATATAAATGCTAATGCGGCGCAGGTTTACAGACGGGAGGTGCTTTACTCAGAGCTTTTGTTTTTACCGAATTCGGCGCAGGATTTGTTAAACCACATGTTCAGGTTTACTCACCGAGACTGTAGAGCAGGAACGCCACACTTTTCTGGCGTCGTCGAGATCTACCGGGGTTCATAATCTTTATTAGGCTTTTATATTGAAACCCGTTTACACACGTCATGTTAGTATTGGGGCGGCACGTTGGTTTAGTTGGTTTAGCATGTTCTCCTCTCAGCGCTAGGGATTCCCGGTTCGAATCCCCATCTGGGTGGAGTTTCCATGTTCGGGTTCTCCGGCTTCGGGTTCTCCGGATTCCTCCCACAGTCCAAAAACATGGATCAAGTCAATTGAGTTCTCCAAATTGCCCCATATAGAGTGTGTCTATGTAAGTGTGTGTGTGCCCAGCGATAGATTGGCGCCCTATCCTGGGTGTATCTGCCCAGCGCCCGAAACGTTCTCCCCTGGATGGGCATGGGGAACCCCCCCCAGCAACCCTAATAGAGGATAAAGTGGAAGATAATGGATGAATGAATAATTTGAGACAAAGGCGGCATGGTGGCTTAGTGGTTAGTATGTTCTCCTCTCAGCGCTAGGGATTCCCGGTTCGAATCCCCATCTGGGTGGAGTTTCCATGTTCTCCCCGTGTCTGCGTGGGTTTCCTCCGGGTTCTCCGGTTTCCTCCCACAGTCCAAAAACATGGATCAAGTCAATTGAGTTTTCCAAATTGCCCCATATAGAGTGTGTCTGTGTGAGTGAGTGTGTGCCCAGCGATGGCTTGGCGTCCTGTCCTGGGTCTATCTGCCCAGCGCCCGAAACGTTCTCCCCTGGATGGGCATGGGGAACCCCCCCCACCCCCGCGACCCTAATAGAGGATAAAGCGGGAGATAATGGATGAATGAATGAATGAATATGATCTAATGAAGTTCAGTTGTAGGGGATCTGTATGTACAGACTGGACTTTTATTCATTTCTTTCAATATTAATCAATAATTCAATATTAAAAAAAATTCAATTAATTCAATAATATTATAATAGTATTTTCAATACTGCTTTTTTTTTGGCGCGAGGTTCGGTGTAAACTGACGCCGGTCCTTTTCTTCCCACAATCGATAGGCGCTGTGTTTTCAATGAAGAGTGTGTGTGTGTGTGTGTGTGTGTGTGTGTGTGTGTGTGTGTGTGTGAAAGCGTACACATCATTAGAGTAAAGGTGGCACTGAGGCAGCGGGCCGAGTCTCTCAGAAGACGCCCCATTTGAAGTCTGGTGCGGGGACACGGGGATGTGGGGCTTCATCTGAGATTCGACTGATTTGAGTTTGAAAGCAGACGGCGGGGCGCTACAGAATCCTGAGAGCCTGCACGCCGGTTCTGCAGCTCTATACGGGCTTCTCCACCCTGCCTGCGGGTGGCGATCCACCGGCGCCAGTTACAGCTACGCTCACATTTGTAAGGGGCGGGGCATCAATCAGATGTGCCCCCCCCGTGTGTTTAATGCTAAATGCTGCACGTACGGTACGTCATGCCGGTTCTCGTGGCGGTTCCGCGGGCTGACGGTCTGTCCGTCATGTGTGTCTCTGTGCAGGTATCGAGTGTCCACGCGGCTCGCGGAACATTCCCGGCGGGACGGCGGACCCGTTCAGCGAGGACGCCACGCTGTTCACCAAGGAGCTGGTGCTGCAGAGAGAGGTAGGCTCCGGTTCTGCGTCCCGCCGTCCTCCTCACGGTGTCGGCCCCACCCTGACCCCCCCCCCCCCCCACACACACACACACACACACACACACACACACACACACCACGAACATCACAACAGAACAGTATGATGTCATTACATAACTTGGCGGCATGGTGGTTGTAGTGGTTTAGCATGTTCTCCTCTCAGCGCTAGGGATTCCCGGTTCGAATCCCCATCTGGGTGGAGTTTCCATGTTCTCCCCGAGTCTGTGTGGGTTTCCTCCGGGTTCTCCGGTTTCCTCCCACAGTTCAAAAAAACATGGATCAAGTCAATGGAATTCTCAAAATTGCCCCATATAGAGTGTGTCTGTGTGAGTGAGTGTGTGCCCAGCGATAGATTGGCACCCTGTCCTGGGTGTATCCGCCCAGCGCCCGAAACGTTCTCCCCTGGATGGGCATGGGGGGAACCCCCCCCCCCACCCCACCCCACCCCCACGACCCTAGCAGAGGATAAAGCGGAAGATAACGGATAGATGAAGCAGTTGCTGTTTGTACACAATCTCATTTGTGACCCCGCACCCCTGCTCCTTTCTTGTGCACCTGCCCCCCCCCCCCCCCACACACACACACACACCCCTGTCCAGCAGACACGTCCAGCAGATCCTCCTGTTACCAGCGTCCAAAATGCCATGTTCTGACATTAAGACGGCTCGTCGGTGTGGTTGCCGTGTGGTTGCCGCGTGGTTGCCATGTAACACAGTGTTCTTTTGCGCAGAGGAACATCTGTGTATAGACCATTTAAAATTTGAGATTTTTCTTTTGATGCAGTTCTGCAGGGTTAGAGTGCAGTCCAGCATGTACACACACTCTCACACACTCACACACACACACTCACACACACACACGTCCATTCTCTGGCCCATTCAGGCATTGTTAGTGGCGTTTCCATTAGTCTGGTGGGAGCGAGTCCGGCTCTGTGTTCGGGTGTAATGAGGTGAGCTTTTTAAAAGTGGTTGACTCGAACATGTCCAGTAGAGACGAGCCGAACTCGCCCGCCTGCGAGCCACGTCCATAAGAGAGAGAAAGAGAGAGAGAGAGAGCGAGAGAGGGGTGGAGGGATGCGGCTCATGCACACGCTCTCCAGCGCTGAAATCTGAGGTTATTATAAGCACATCCAGAAAATGGCCCGGGCCACATTAATATGGATCGGAGGTTCGAGCTAATGGCGCGAAACGGCGAGATGTTTGATCTAAACGGCGGCCGCCTTGGCACGAGCGCTTTGTGCTAGATTACCCTCCAGGTAGATGACTGCTCTAATTCTGAAGTCCATGTTCCGTTCTGTTTTTAGAACCCTCTTTAGGAATCGTCCTTTAGGAGCCATGCGTGCTCGGCGCGCTGAGCGCAGGGAGCCTGCGCCGCCATTACGGTGTGAGACGAGTGTGTGTGAGACGAGTGTGTGAGGCGAGTGTGTGAGGCGAGTGTGTGGGGCGAGTGTGTGGGGCGAGTGTGTGGGGCGAGTGTGTGGGGCGAGTGTGTGTGGGGCGAGGGTGTGGGGCGAGGGTGTGTGTGTGGGGCGAGGGTGTGGGGCGAGGGTGTGTGTGTGGGGCGAGGGTGTGTGTGTGGGGCGAGGGTGTGGGGCGAGGGTGTGTGGGGCGAGGGTGTGAGGCGAGGGTGTGAGGCGGCGAGTGTGTGTTCTGTCCGTTCTGTTTTTAGAACCCTCTTTAGGAATCGTCCTTTAGGAGCCATGCGTGCTCGGCGCGCTGAGCGCAGGGAGCCTGCGCCGCCATTACGGTGTGAGACGAGTGTGTGTGACGAGTGTGTGAGGCGAGTGTGTGGGGCGAGTGTGTGGGGCAGACGTGCGAGTGTGTGGGGCGAGTGGTGTGGGGCCGAGTGTGTGGGGCGAGGGGTGTGGGGTTGTGGGGCGACGAGGGTGTGTGTGTGGGGGCGAGGAGGGTGTGTGTGTGGCCTGGCGAGGGTGTGGGGCGAGGGTTGTGTGGGGCGAGGGTGTGAGGGCGAGGGTGTGAGGTGAGTGTGTGTTCTGTCCGTTCGTTTTTAGAACCCTCTTTAGGAATCGTCCTTTAGGGCGCCATGCGTGCTCGGCGCGCTGAGCGCAGGGAAGGAGCCTGTTACGGTGTGAGACGGTGTTGTGAGACGAGTGTGTGAGGCGAGTGTGTGGGGCGAGTGTGTGGGGCGAGTGTGTGGGGCGAGTGTGTGGGGCGAGTGTGTGGGGCGAGGCGTGTGGGGCGATTGTGGGGCGAGTGTGTGTGTGGGCCGTTAAGTTTTAGGGCGAGGGTGTGGGGCTCTTAGGAAAATGTGGGGCGAGGGTGTGAGGGCCGATGCTGAGTGGTGTGCTGGCTAGCGGTGAAAACGCGCAGGGAGAGCCACTGTGGCCGGCGATTGAGCGCAGGTGCGGTGTGCGACGAGGTCGAGTGTGTGAGGCGAGTAGAGTGTGGGGGTGGGGGGCTGTGGTGTCGAGTCTGTGTCAGGGAGCCTGTGGGCGAGATGGGTACGTGTGTGGACCGAGTGTGTGGGGCGACGAGTGTGTGGGGCGAGGGTGGGGGAGTGTGAGGGGCTGTGTGGGGCGCACTGTTGTGTGTGGGGCGAGGGTGTGGGGCCGAGGGGGTGTGAGGTCTGATGTTTCTTTCTGTTTTAGATCCCTCTTTGGATCGTCAGAGAGCCCATGCGTGCCTCGTGGGGGAACGCAGGGAGCAGCGCCGCCATTACGGGTGTGGACGAGAGTGTATATTGAGGGTGTGTGGATGTGTGGGGCTGCGGCGAGTGTGTGGGGCGAATGTGGGGCGAGGGTGGGGGCGAGTGGTGTGGGGCGAAAGCGAGGGTGGGGCGGAGGGTGTGGGTCGAGGGTGTGTCGTGGGGGCGAGGGTGCTGTGTGGTGTGGGGCGAGGGTGTGGGGCGAGGGTGTGTGGGCCGAGGGTGTAGTGCGCCGTCGTCGTTCTTTTATTAGCCCTGATGTCAGCCCCGATGACAGGGTAATTACTGCTCGTTCCGTGTGTGTGGATCGACTTTAAAGCGGCTGGAGGGCTCTTTTGCAGGGCTTTGTACGTCTCGTCGGGCATCCCCATGGTGTTCTCCGGTGCAGAACCCCTGTGGAACCACCCCGTTGACGTGAAGCGTTACGGATGGACTTTAAACTTTAGCACTTGCAGCCCTCCCCGCGCCTCCCCATCGTGAAGCGTTAGCCCCTCCCCCCCCAGCCCCGCACGCTTCCGCATACATTAAGTGCGTGGAACGTGTGGCGTTCTCAGAGTGCACCGGGTCCGGATCGTTCCTCCGTCGGCCGCCTGACGCCCGCGCTGCATAATTGAAGTGGCACGCCGGGCGGCCCGGGACGCCGCCGTCTCCCCGCGCCTCGGACTTTTAAAAGGTTACGCTCGCTGCGATCAGAAAGCAGGATGGTGCGTCTCCTTAAGTTCTACCCGCCGCCGCAGAGCAGCGCGCTCGCAGCCGGGACGGACGTGTGCACGATCAATGTTTAATTACACCTCCGACGTAATTAAGTGGGGACCACGTGCCGGCCTCATTAATATTAAGTGCTGTTGTGCTGTCGGTGGTGATGGACTGTGGGGGGGGGGGGGGGGGCGGATCGTAATGACGGGATAGGTACGACAACGGCGCGAGAGTCATGCACTAACGCTCTTAATTATTCATGAGGGTGTAATCCACCAATCGGTGTGCAGCCTGCCGTTCACTTTACCTTAGTGGGGTTTAAGTCTCTCTGTGTGTGTGTGTGTGTGTGTATGTGTGTGTGTGTATATGTCTGTGTGTGTGTATATGTCTGTGTGTGTGTATGTCTGTGTGTGTATATGTCTGTGTGTGTATATGTCTGTGTGTGTATATGTCTGTGTGTGTATATGTCTGTGTGTGTGTATGTCTGTGTGTGTGTGTATGTATGTCTGTGTGTGTGTGTATGTCTGTGTGTGTATATGTCTGTGTGTGTATATGTCTGTGTGTCTGTCGGTGTGTGTGTGTATCTGTGTGTCTGTCTGTGTGTGTGTGTCTGTGTGTATGTCTGTGTGTATGTCTGTGTGTATGTCTGTGTGTGGTGTGTGTGTGTGTGTGTGTGTGTGTGTGTGTGTGTGTGTGTGTGTGTCTGTCTGTGTCTCTGTGTGTGTGTGTCTGTCTGTGTGTGTGTTAGAAATAAAAAGACAACACCAAGTTCATTTGATGCTCGGAGCTGACATGAATTGGGATTCTGATGTTCCACCCCCCCGCTCCGGGTTCTGTCCTCGTCCCCTGCAGCAGTGGCTGATCTTTAACCCTTTGCAGTGTGTTTTTGCGCCTCTCTTGTGCACCCCGCGTCCCCCGTGATGGACTTATTTATTTCGTCTCCTATTGTTAGCGCGTTCATGCGGCGCGACGGCGGTGGACCGGCGGGGGACTGGACGGACGTGCTGGTGTGTTGCTAAGTGACCGGACAGCGAGGCACCAAAAGACCGAGAGGCGGGGGGGATGAAAAGCCAACGGTGTGTGGGGGGGGGGGGGGGGGCAAGTTCTTCTCGCTTCGCCACAGTACAGCCCGTAAAAGCCCCCCCCCCCCCCCCTCCGCTGAAACATTTCCCTTTCCGTCTCCTCCCCCCCCCCCCCCCCCCCCCCCCTTATTGCTGACCCCTTTGTGAAAGTGTCATTTTGTCTTTGATGGGGGGGGGGGTGTAATGATGAAGCGTGTTGGCTGTTCTAACGCTCGTCCTCCCTCTGTGAGCTGTTCCGCTGTGGGCACCAGCATAACCTCCCTCCAGGATGTGTGCCGTTCATTCTGTCCTCCCCCCCCCCCCCGCCTCTCAGCGTGTGCTATGAGAACCCCGGCGTGTCGCCCCCTGGCTGCGTTCGCAGAACGGAGACGCAGCCTGCGAGCCGTGTGCACCCAAACCCAACCCAAAACAAAGCCGGCGTCCTCCTGCGGTGCGGGGGACGGGGAGTCGAGTACCGCAGGGTCGCCGGGTCCGTCCGTGGGTGCTGTGAGCGTTACCCCCCCCTCCCCCCCACCCCCCCGCAGTATTACCTCGGTCTTTAATGCAGGCTCAGGAGCAGCGGCGCTCGCGGCGGGATGATTGAGCCTAACTCGAGTCGAATGTGGGACACAGTGGAACGCGGAGCGTTCTGCCAGGACACGCTGGCTCCTGCACTGCGGGGAATTTGCCCCGGTCCTCGGTGGCGCTGCCTCTTCTGCTCCGTGTTGATTTTCCTGTAACTCGCAGTGGAATGAAGCACTTTGTAATGAGGCCAGTTTCCTCTCTGCCCTTCGTTTATTACTTTCTTTCTTTATTTTAATGATGGCTCAAGTTCTCCGCCTCTTTTAACCCTCGTTCCGTCAGCACAGAACCCGCCCCGCACACGGGTCGCCCTACACGCAACTCTGCATGGTGCTCACATGGTGGTGGGTCCTGCTTAGAACGTAAGGAAGTTTTATCAAGGCACAATAATCAGTGCCATACTGATGCCCTAATAATGCCATATTGATGCCCTCATAATGCCTTAATGATGCCATATTGATGCCCTCATAGTGCCCTAATAATGCCATGTTGATGCCCTCATAATGCCTTAATGATGCCATATTGATGCCCTCATAGTGCCTTAATGATGCCATGTTGCTCTCATAATGCCATATTGATGCCCTAAAGATGCCATATTGATGCCCTAATAATGCCTTAATGATGCCATGTAGATGCCCTTTTAATGCCTTAATGATGCCATGTTGATGTCCTCATAATGCCTTAATGATGCCATGTAGATGCCCTTTTAATGCCTTAATGATGCCATGTTGATGCCCTCATAATGCCTTAATGATGCCATGTTGATGCCCTAATAATGCCTTAATGATGCCATGTTGATGCCCTCATAATGCCTTAATGATGCCATGTTGATGCCCTAATAATGCCTTGATGATGCCATGTTGATGCCCTCATAATTCCTTAAATGATGCCATGTTGATGTCCTCATAATGCCTTAAATAATGCCATGTTGATGCCCTCATAATGCCTTAAATGATGCCATGTTGATGTCCTCATAATGCCTTAAATGATGCCATGTTGATGCCCTCATAATGCCTTAATTATGCCATGTTGATGCCCTCATAATGCCTTAATGATGCCATGTTGATGCCCTCATAAATGCCTTAATGATGCCATGTTGATGCCCTCATAATGCCTTAATGGTGCCATGTTGATGTCCTCATAATGCCTTAAATGATGCCATGTTGATGCCCTCATAACGCCTTAATTATGCCATGTTGATGCCCTCATAATGCCTTAATTATGCCATGTTGATGCCCTCATAAGTGCCTTAATGATGCCATGTTGATGCCCCCATAATGCCTTAAATGATGCCATGTTGATGCCCCCATAATGCCTTAATGATGCCATGTTGATGCCCTCATAATGCCTTAATTATGCCATGTTGATGCCCTCATAATGCCTTAATGATGCCATGTTGATGCCCTCATAAATGCCTTAATGATGCCATGTTGATGCCCTCATAATGCCTTAATGGTGCCATGTTGATGTCCTCATAATGCCTTAAATGATGCCATGTTGATGCCCTCATAACGCCTTAATTATGCCATGTTGATGCCCTCATAATGCCTTAATTATGCCATGTTGATGCCCTCATAAGTGCCTTATGATGCCCATGTTGATGCCCCCATAATGCCTTAAATGATGCCATGTTGATGCCCCCATAATGCCTTAATGATGCCATGTTGATGCCCTCATAATGCCTTAATTATGCCATGTTGATGCCCTCATAAGTGCCTTAATGATGCCATGTTGATGCCCTCATAATGCCTTAATGATGCCATGTTGATGCCCTCATAATGCCTTAATGATGCCCTCATAATGCCTTAATGATGCCATGTTGATGCCCTCATAATGCCTTAATGATGCCATATTGATGCCCTCATAATGCCATACTGATGCCCTAATAATGCTTTAATGATGCCATCTTGATGCCCTCATAAATACATGTTGGTGCCCTCATAATGCTATATTGATGTCCAAATGATGCCATACTGATGCTATAAAAATGCCTTAATGATGCCATATTGATGCCCTAATGATGCCATGATAATGCTGTCCTGATGCCATCCTGCGTGTGACCTCGTCCCTGACGGGTCACCCCCAGCATTTCAGGTAAATGCTCCCCCCCCCCCCCCCCTCTGTGTTATTTATATCGGTACTTAAGGTTCTCTGTGTGTTCTCTCGGTGCTCGAGCTGAAACTGATTGACAGGCGCTCTTGCCGTGATGTTATTAGATCGTCGTGTAGCGCAGCTGCTAATTACTCCCCGAGCTCATGAATGTAGAAATGGGGTGGAACGTGATTGGCTGAGGCGCACGAGTCCCTTCGGACGCGTTAGCGCGGGGACGAGCGGCGGTTGATTCCAAAGTGCTGCAAAATGCACGAACGGCATAAAAAGTTTCCGTCACATTAAACAGAAGAACGGAAACGTTCCGCAGCAGACCGGGTGCTTCCCGGCTGCGGGCCCTTTGGCGGTCCCCGTGTGGGGGGTCTCCGTGTGGGGGGGTCCCCGTGTGTCAACAGGACGATATCGGCACTCCGTCCCCGTCCAGTCCAGTCTTTTTTAACCGAATTCTAAGAGGTCCCGAGGACAGACGCTCAGTATCCGTCACCCCCCGCCCGCACCCGTCCGCCCGCCCGCCGGCTCATGGTTCGACTGACGCTTCACATCCACCTCCTCGCGGGGCTGATTTTGGCCTGGCACCCGTCCCGCGCACAGCAGCACCCATCATCGCGGCCGGGCGCGACGTTCCAGATGGCGTAAAGGACGGAGGAGCTAATTGTAGTAATTATTGCGTGGAATTAAATAGCAGGGCCCTCTGCGAGGCATCCATCCGCAGCCGCGCCGCTTCCGCCCGCTTGCCCCCAACCACCCCCCCCCCCCCCGGCCTCCTCCCCCTTTCGATCCGCCCCACGCTCGCCGTTAGTCAGGCGTAATCTCTTAATCGATGGCATCGAGCCGCGCTGGTTGCGGTCGGAACTTTTGGTTCAGCCCTCCGTCCGCTCGCCGCTCGCGTTGGGATGTTCCGTCTCTCTGGGCGGCTGTGCAGTGGGACGGGTGGGGAACGTGCGGCGCCGCGTTCCGGGGTTTTAAGAGGCTCCGAGGAATTCGGGCTTCAGGTTGAAAGCGGCGACGGCCGGCTCTCTTTCGGCGTTATCTCTCAAATTCGTCTCTTGGAGCGAGTAATCCCGTGCTGCTTATTCCAGCACAATGGCTGACCTCTACCGTCAGCCAGGACGGCGTGAGCTGGGGGAGAAGTGCCTAATCTCACCCCCCCCCCCAACCCCGCCCCCCCCCCCCCAAAGCCTCCCACTGCGGCTCGGAAGAAAGGACGAGCAGGGCAGAGTGGCTTTAGAAAGCACTCTATATTCCCATACTGCTCAGCTGTGAATGGGGGCAGTGTGTGTCGGGAGGAGGAGGAGGAGGAGGAGGAGGGGGAGGAGGAGGGGGGGGAGGAGGGGGGGGGGTGCTTCGTTAATGTAAATCCACCAATCGTTGGCCCCGGAGCGCGACGTGACTTTGGTCATTAATGGGGTCGCGAGCCGTCACCACGAGAAAGAGGGAGGGATGGAGCCAGGACTCACGTTTTAGGGGCGAGATGCCAGGTTTCTTTAATTGATGGATGCGGTTGCCCCCACGGCGGGGGATGCGGTTGCCCCATGATTCAGTTGCCCCAGGGCGAGTGGATGCGGTTGCGCTACAGTGGCTGAATGCGGTTGCCCCACGGTGTATACAGTTGCCCCACGATTCAGTTCCCCATGGTGGGATTCACGATTCAGTTGCCCCACGGCGGCTGGATGCGGTTGTCCCCACGGCGGCTGGATGCGGTTGCCCCCACGGCGGCTGGATGCAGTTGCCCCGGAGCGCGACGTGACTTTGGTCATTAATGGGGTCGCGATCCGTCACCACGAGAAAGAGGGAGGGATGCCCCACGGTGGATACAGTTGCTCCACGATTCAGTTCCCCATGGTGGGATTTACGATTCAGTTGCCCCCACGGCGGCTGGATGCGGTTGCCCCCACGGCGGCTGGATGCGGTTGCCCCCATGGTGGATACAGTTGCCAAACGATTCAGTTGCCACATGGCGGCTGGATGTGGTTGCCCCCCCCGCAGCTGGATGTGGTTGCCCCACGGTGGATACAGCTGCCAAACGATTCAATTACCCCATGGGGGGTGGATGCGTTTGCCCCCACGGTGGATGCAGTTGCCCCATGACGCAGAGACGCGTTTACCTTTATTGTACCCGCTCTGTATCGATGCCGCGGCGCGCGCTGACGAGTGCGTGCCAGCAGACGTAGGCGGTGGATCTCGCGCCAAGCCTTGGTGATTCACCCCCTGCCTACGTGCCAGCCAGATGCCCAACGCGTTCGGCGTGTCTCGCGCATTAAAGGCTCTTTCGCTGCCAGAGTGGCACACGGTGCCTGGCACCAGATGCCTCGCGTCGCTGGCCCTGTTAACCTTCAGGTGGTTGGCGCACAGCTGCCCCGCGGCACCGCCGGTTACCCCGCAGCGCCATTCTGTCACAGCGCTTTTCTTTGTGTTGCGCACAGAGTCTGATCAGGGTCACGTTTAATACCCCGGGGTATTAAAAAGGGCGGGTGGTGGTGGATCCAGGTTCGAATCTCGAGCTGGGTGGAGTTTCCAAAGTTCTCCCCGTGTCTGTGTGGATTTCCTCCGGGTTCTCCGGTTTCCTCCCACAGTCCAAAATGTCTGTGAGGCAATAGTTTTGAACGGCCCCCAGATGTCGCCAGGCTGAAACCAAGGCGTGGTGGATGAAGCGTGGTGGGTGAAGCGTGGCGGGTGAGGCTTGGTGGATGAAGCGTGGCGGGTGAGGCTTGGTGGATGAAGCGTGGCGGGTGACGCGTGTGGCGGGTGAAGCGTGGCGGGTGAAGCGTGGCGAGTGAGGCTTGGTGGATGAAGCGCGGCGGGTGAAGCGCGGCGGGTGAAGCGCGGCGGGTGAAGCGCGGCGGGTGAAGCGCGGCGGGTGACGCGGGGTGGATGAAGCGTGGTGGGTGACGCTTGGTGGGTGAAGCGGGGTGGATGAAGCGTGGTCGGTGACGCGGGGTGGATGAAGCGTGGTGGGTGACGCTTGGTGGATGAAGCGCGGTGGGTGAAGCACGGTGGGTGAAGCGCGGTGAATGAAGCGGGGTGGATGAAGCGTGGTGGGTGACGCGGGGTGGGTGACGCGGGGTGGATGAAGCGTGGTGGGTGACGCGGGGTGGATGAAGCGTGGTGGATGACGCGGGGTGGATGAAGCGCGGTGGGTGAAGCGTGGTGGATGAAGCGCGGTGGGTGACGCTTGGTGGATGAAGCGCGGTGGGTGACGCGGGATGGATGAAGCGTTGTGGGTGGACAAATCACCGTGGCGTCACCCACCGCGCGTTGGTTTACGCGCGGTGGGTGACGGTTGGTGGACGAAGCGTGGTGGACGAAGCGTGGTGGACGAAGCGTGGTGGACGAAGCGTGGTGGACGAAGCGTGGTGGACGAAGCGTGGTGGATGAAGCAGGGTGGATGAAGCAGGGTGGATGCATCACACTGAGGTTTGTGGTGGATGACGCGCGGTGGATGAAGCGTGGTGGGTGACGCGTGGTGGGTGACGCGTGGTGGATGAAACGTGGTGGATGAAACGTGGTGGATGAAGCGGGGTGGATGCATCACACTGAGGTTTGTCTTGATGAACACAAACTTCTGAAAGCCAAAATCCGTTCATCTCCCATTAACCTGCAGAACCAGGAGCAGACCCGAGACCCAGGAGGACACGCCACACGCCACACGGAACCCAGTGTTGTCATAAGGCGGAGGCGCCAACCGCCGCACCACCATGCGGCTCAGATGTTTGTCACAAATAAGTATAAGTGTTAATTAAAAATATAAATTTGGAGAATGCACGGAGGTGCCACATTTGTCTCCAGCTGCTAATTAAGAGGTTAGTTGCCATGGTAATAAGCTGTAGGATCTTACATCAGCAGCATGCTGTATAATTACGGCTCGACTCGGAGACCCCGAACGCCGGACTCGGTGCCGCCGGACGCTCTGAACTTTTAATGATGAATTCTGACATTAATGTCACGCGGCAGCGAGTTTAGTAAGAGTTGCTCAGGAGCATCACAGAGCAGGTAGGATTTGGGTGGTGGATCGTTTGTCAGTTCTGCAGTGACACTGATGCCTGGGGGGGGCAGGCCTTATAGTTTAAATCTGGTTGGGCAGCTGGTCAGTGCATCATCATTAAGCAGTAAGTGTACACTATTTAGGGGCCCTACTTCAATTCTATCAAGTGTAGTTTGGGAGGTTGCTTGTAGTAACACAGCTCCACCAGAGATGCCGCCAAATCCTTCCAATTCCAATATAGTACCAGCAACTATCTGTGTGTCTGTATAAATGTACCTATAATATTCATTAGCTTCCGCTTTATCCTATATTAGGGTCGCGGGGGGGGGTCCCCATGCCCATCCAGGGGAGAACGTTTCGGGCGCTGGGCAGATACACCCAGGACAGGGTGCCAATCTATCGCTGGGCACACACTCACTCACACAGACACACTCTATATGGGGCAATTTTGGAGAACTCAATTGACTTGATCCATGTTTTTGGACTGTGGGACGAAACCGGAGAACCCGGAGGAAACCCACGCGGACACCGGGAGAACATGGAAACTCCACCCAGATGGGGATTCGAACAGGGAATCCCTAGTGCTGAGAGGATATATATATATATATGCTAGACATAAGTATATATACTATAGTTAGTTAGTACACACTGCAGGTGGTTGTTCAGTAGGATAGACATTTAATTCCCGGCTCCGGAACCTTATTATAAAACCTGACCCTCTGCTCTGAGCGCAGTGCATCATGGTCCATCATGTTCCCTGGACATTTGTACCCCGGACTGTAATGAGAGCCTAATGCCGGGCTGGTTTCATCCTGCAGTCCGTTGGCACAGTTAAAATGAGCGAGCGCCGCGTCCCCGTCAGGTCACCGCCGAACCCCTCCAACGGCCTTAACATTTTTTTTTTTTATCAGCGAATCGTTCTGAACGACGGCGTGCAGGACATGCGTCCAGTGATCTGAACCTTGACCCGCAGTGGGAAGCCCGCCGTGTTGATGCTCCCGCACGAGGAGAAGCTCCGTTCTACCCGAACCAGGGTGATTCGCTCGCCTACATGGAGGCAGGAGGAGCCCATTTGTGCCCCCCCCCCCCCGTGTCCTCACTTAACAAACCCAGAATAGAGACACAGACAGAAGCGTATTTGGTGAACATCTGTTCCCCGGAATCCTCTGGAGATGGCGCTGGAGAAGGTCAGCCAGTGATGAATGTTCCACTCCGCTTTAAATGGGCTGATTTTGTAGACAATTAGAAAGTGAGCGGCGCTCCGTTCCACGGAACCCGGCGCCGTTTCGCCGACCCTCGTCCACACACCGAGGTACCTCGGTGCTCGGTGACCCCCTGCTGGCCCCGGACTCGCGCTCTCAATATCAGATCGGAGATGATCAAAAACAGGACGTTGTCTGGTTTTGAGGTTGTCACTCTGTATGATGAGCTGCAGAGCAATGGGCCTTCCCCAAACTGTTCTCCCAAGCCCAGATCGTCTGAACATCAGGCTCAACTAAACCGGGATTAAATAAACCTCCTGAAGTCTGAGTTTTTAGGGCGTGTCCCCAATACTTTGAGCTTTAAACCACTATACTACGTTCTTCACTAGGGAACGTTAAGGTTAAGGTTCCCAAACCGATAACATGTTCTCTGAAACGTTCCGTCACGAGGAATTAATAAAGCGTTCAGATCTGTAACATTTACAGGGAAACTCGGTGGGTCGGATCATGAGTGTAGAACCTGCTAATGTTTTGCAGTGTGGTGGTGTGGTGTTAGTGTTTTGCTCGCTACCTTCTTGCATAATCTGGCAACAACTAGAACCTAAGGACTGCCTGAATCCCCCTAGTGCTGTGTACCGGTACTGCAGTCTGAATAGCGGCATCCTTTTGCTATAGAATTATTATACTCTGCATTAAACGACAGCAGTGAAGCCTTTTTAAGTGTGTACACACACATTCCCGGTTCGAGTTTCCATGTTCTCCCCGTGTCCGCGTGGGTTTCCTCCGGGTTCTCCGGTTTCCTCCCACAGTCATGTTCCCTGGACATTGGTACCCCAGGCTGTAATGAGAGCCTAATGCCGGGCTGGTTTCATCCTGCAGTCCGTTGGCACAGTTAAAATGAGCGAGCGCCGCGTCCCGAGCCCCGATCTGACCCGCCGGGCCGAGCGCGGTCCCTCACCCGGGGGCGCGCCGCCGTCCCGTTCTGCTCTGGTTTCCATACGTTTGGAAATGTGCTGCGCCGGCGCCGTTTCAACGGCTCATCAATAAACGCCGCAGAACAGCAAGCACAGCGAGGCGGATTCGGTCCGGACGTTCGGCCTCATTACGGGTTCCTCTCTCTCTCTCTCTCTCTCTCTCTCTCGCTCGCTCTCTCTCTCTCTCTCTCTCTGCTGCTTTTTATAGTCCGGCCATCGCTTCCTCAATCCGGAAAGGCCTCTTCGTGCGGTCCTGGGCGGAACCGTTCTCACTGCATTCACATGAGAACTCCGATCGTAAGACGGTTAACTGCGGGGGTGGCTGAGGTGATCCGACCTAAACGCAGATGTTCATCCTGCTGCATTGTGCTTGCGCCCCCCCCCCCGCCCCCCATAGAGAAATGTGAGCGCGGTGTCAGGATGACGACGATAAAGCGGACGCTAAGCTTCTTGACGTCTGATGACGGAGCGGAATCAGGAATCGGGGATTGCTGCTGACTGTCCGCAATGTTTCCTTAATGTTCTCCTGATCTGAACCCTGCCTTCTGAGCTGATCAGTGGGATTATTTGGAATATGCTGACCCCCCCGACCCCACCCCCCTTTATTTCATCAGCTCTGAATACACGTGAATCGTAAAAAAAAAAAATTGCTTAAAAATGCTTATAGAAACTTTAAATCTAATTTAAACTCAACGTCCGCTCGACTGATGCTGAGGTTTAAGATTCCGCTCTATGAACCTGCTGGACGTCGTTGGTTGGACGTTGTGGGTTGGACGTCTTTGGCTGGACGTGGTTGGTTGGACGTGATGTGGAACAGACGTCCAGCCAAAGACTGATGCTGAGGTTTAAGATTCCGCTGTATGAACCTGCTGGACATCGTTGGCTGGACGTTGAACCACCAATCATCAGCGACCAACCTAACTGCTGCGCTGTCCTGCCACCGGTGGAGGACGCTGTTGAAGGTCACTCACAGAAATGGACTACAGTCTGAAATAAAGAACTACAACGTCCATCTGTTTGGAAAAGACGTCCAGCCAAAGACTGATGCTGGGGTTTAAGATTCCGCTGTTTGAACCTGCTGGACGTGGTTGGCTGCGCGTCTTTGGCTGGGCGTCGTTGGTTGGACGTGATGTGGAACAGACGTCCAACCAAAGAATGATGCTGAGGTTTAAGATTCCGCTGTTTGAACCTGCTGGACGTCGTGGGTTGGACGTCGTGGGTTGGACGTCTTTGGCTGGACGTGGTTGGTTGGACGTGATGTGGAACAGACGTCCAGCCAAAGACTGATGCTGAGGTTTAAGATTCCGCTGTATGAACCTGCTGGACGTGGTTGGTTGGACGTCTTTGGCTGGACGTGGTTGTTTGGACATGATGTGGAACAGGAATGAAGGCTGAAGCTCTGTTCTCAGATTAAAGGAGAGGAATATCATGTCATGGTGACAAAGCGCGTCTCAGTGTGAGTCTGAATATCTGCAGCACTCGTAATCACTGATCAACTGCATGTGTGATTACAGGAAGAGTGTAATTAGGCTCCGGGTCGACGGCGGCTCGGCGTGTGTGTGTGTGTGTGTGTGTGCACTGAATATAGCTCTGAGTCTGGCTGCTCTCTACACACACTGAGTGAAGTGAGTACAGCATCCTGTTAAAGGCCCGCGTTGCTCTCAGGGGGTGGACAGGGGGTTTGAACCACCAATCATCAGCGACCACCCTAACTGCTGCACTGTCCTGCCTTCAGAAGGTTTTTGTCGTAGAACATCTCCACTTTCACACCTCCACCAGGAAGTCAGTGTCACTGCGGTCATCCACCACCCAAATAACACCGACGGTGGAGGACGCTGTTGAAGGTCAGTGACCGAAATGGACTACAGTCTGAAATAAAGAACTACAACGTCCATCTGTTTGATCTGGGAGATTCAAAACGAGGAGCTGTATCTAATAATACCTGGGGTGGGGTAGTAATATAATCGCTCAGTGGTCAGGCGTGGGATAGCTATATCCATCTGGTCCACAGGCGTCGCTTTGGAAATGTATGTGGTCAAAATCTGAAGGTTGGGGTTCAAATCCCAGGTCCACTGCAGTTACCAGTGTGGGTCCTTGAGCGAGACCCTTAACCCCTTAAGGGGTGTTGTGATGAACCCTGTGCTCACCTTGTAAGTCGCTTTGGATAAAAGCATCTGCTAAATGACCAAATGTAATAAAGTGGCAATCAACACCCCCCCCCCCCCCCAATCGACATCAAACACCAGCCAAAATCCTGAAGAACCTCCCGCCAGCGTTTTCATCCACCTCTTATGATCTGTAATCTGTTAACAGGAACCGCGGTTCTATTCGGTTCCTAATTGCAACACGAACACGCTGTGAGGGAAATGCAGACCCCGTCTGCCAAACCGCAGGCTCCCCCCCCCCTCGCCTCAGAGAACCCTGTACTGTACTGTTCTATACGGATGGGTTCTACTGCTCAATAAATATGAGCACCCACGCCGTCGGCGCCGCCGTCGTTACAGCGCAGTGAGCCGGGGTTTATAAAAAGCAGCCCCTGCCCCGGTTGTGACGCCAGCCGGAGACAGATCTGCCCCGTGGTGTTATCACATGACGGCGAGCGTCCCGAGCCGTACCTGGAACTCTGACTCAGAGCCTCCGACTGAGAAAAGAACGCCTTTGACGTGATCCGGCGTGATGGACGCCGAAGTGGCCGGCGCGGGCCCTGCACGCGCTCGCGTTCTGGAATCGGAGTGGCCTGTCGAAGCACTAAAGTGGGAGTAAAGCTCCCCAGCCGCAACCTGCCCAAGGGCTGTTCCTCAAAACCTGCTGGGTTCCAACAGCACCCATTTCATTAGGATCCATCAGTGTTGCACCGTCGTCGGGCTGCTCTGGACCTCGGAACCTGGCTTTGCAACGAATCGGGTTTCTTAGTGTTTTAAATCCTGACGGCCGGTTCTGCCGTCTAATCCCAGAAAAGAGCTACGGCCGTCCGTTTGCGTTCAACGTCACGTCCAGCCAATGACGTCCAGCCAATGACGTCCAGCAGGTTCAAACTCAGCATCCGTTAAGTGGAAACAAAGATTACAGTCGAATGTTTTCTTTAAAGGGTTCCTCAGAAACCGGATTTGTTTCACGATTCACATGTGTATGGAGCTGACGTTATATAATGGATGGGGTGGAGGGGAGGGGGGGTTGAGACTAAACACACACACACACACACACACACACACACACACACACACACACACACACAGGGCCCGGCCAAAATAACGGTCGGCACCTGGATGTAACTGATCTGGGGTCGCTGCAACGTTAGGAGTCCCGACAGTGAGGTCAGCTGACCTGAACATACAGAAGCACCCGGTTCTCCATGACCAAGATAACGGATCGGTCTTCATCAGGTGCAAATTGTGACCGCGTGGTTTAGAGTGCAGTGCTCCACATCTCAATACAAGTTCATTTGGTGGTGGTAATGGGTGGGGGGTGGGGGGGGGATATGCAACTGTGGACCAAAAGAAATGCTGACCTCGCAGACGCGTGTGGAGCCGATGCCACAGTGAACGCGTGACGTAATTAAGACTGACGCTTAACCCTTCGTTAACATCACGCCGTAACGCGTGCGGACGTGCGGCAGCCTCCGGGTTTACAGCCGCGCTTCACGTCATCTGTTTTTAGAAAGAAGCACCCCCCCCCCCCCCCCCCCCCCCCCCCCCGTTATACACTCGTCACAGATAGGGACGAGACGATTCATCATTTTTTAAATTAATCGTGATCACAAATCCTTTTATTTATTAATTTAATCTATTAAATTAATTTGTCATAGGGGCTTAGTGGTTTAGCACGTTCTCCTCTCAGTGCTAGGGATTCCCGGTTTGAATCCCCATCTGGGTGGAGTTTCCATGTTCTCCCCGTGTCCGCGTGGGTTTCCTCCGGGTTCTCCGGTTTCCTCCCACAGTCCAAAAACATGGATCAAGTCAATTGAATTCTCAAAATTGCCCCATATAGAGTGTGTCTGTGTGAGTGAGTGTGTGCCCAGCGATAGATTGGCGCCCTGTCCTGGGTGTATCTGCCCAGCGCCCGAGACGTTCTCTCCTGGACGCAACCCTAATAGAGGATAAAGCGGGAGATAATGAATGAATGAAAGGATAATTTGTCATAGGAGCGACTTAAAATCGGCATGGTGACATTTTTACCAAAAATAGGTTTAGACCGAGTGGCAGAAGTAAACGTTCCACATGCGGAACACTTGTCAGAACAAAAATCACCAGCTTTATTTTAAGTGTAATGTGTTTCAGTGTTGATATTCAGCAAAAGCTCTGCATTGTGGGCATTTTTTGTATGTTGTTTTTTTTTTTTTTTTTTTTAAATTGCATAATAATCGTATAATCGTATCATCAAACTCTGTAATCGTCTCATCCCTAATCACAAACGCTCCCACCGTGTTTAGGCACAGAACCCCTCCATGTTCAGGCCTGCTCCATCGCACCGGCTTCACCCTCAGAAAAGTAGCACAGTACGGCATCTCCCCGCTCGGCCGCTGTTTACCCGCCGCTGACGCCTCCCCCAAGTCGTAGCGAACACCCATTTAGGGCACGTCCTAAATATTCAGCAGCCTGCAGGTAGAAGTCGGCGCTTAAGCTAGCGTCTAAAAATATCTGGATCCCATCTGTAGGAAGTTGATCAGAGGGTTGGGAGCCGGCGCTCGCAGGGTTAACGCCGACTGCAGAGCCTGCTGCAGTGACTCAAAGTGCTTCAGTGAGGCAGAGTGAGAAGAAGAATGGCTCGATCGCTCGTTTCTATTGTTTCTTTTCTTTTTTTTTTTTTTTTTTTTTTTTTTTTTGGCTTTGCTTTCTTCCAAAACTTCATTTTTTTATTGCATTTATAACATTTTGGCACAGTACAAACGCATGGTGCTGAAAGAGAACTCTGGAAACGTCGACCCGGACCGTCTCTTTATTCCCCCTCATAAAGAAGAAGGGCGTCTCAGTAAAAACGTTCTCTAATCACACAAACTACAAATCCCGCAGAACGCCCCCCCCCCCTTTTTTTTTTTGGAAAAAACAAGACAATCCTCGGTTCTAAAGTTCCGCACGACGTCTTCAAACAGCTCAGACTTTTTAAATAGAAGTTACAAGTTAGAAAATAGTTTCATTTATTATTATTATCATTTTTTTTTTTTTTTAATATAATCTCTATAACCATCCCAGGGTTCTCCATATATATATGTGTGTTTATATATAGGAGCCATTTATTTATTTATAAGCATGTACAAGAGATCAGTCTCGCAGTGTCTGCTGACATCATACAAAAAAAACAAAACAAGTCCTATCCCGTTTGTGCACTTGGTTGCATGTTTTTTTATGTTGGTCGTTTTCGCGGTGTGGTGGGTGGGTGAGGGGGGGTGGTGGTGGTGGCGGGTGGAGGGGATTGGCTAAAATCTCAGGGGAATTGGGGAACAATTGTTTTCCTATAATCTGGGTTCTTAAAGGCTAAATCTGAGTCTCTTGTACTTTCTCCTTCGCGTGTGTTTTAATAATGAATGGCTCCGTCACGGGGCTGATGGTGCTGGGTAAGGTCCTGGGCAGGGAGCTCCCGATGCTGTTAGTCTCTGTCCATTTAGTCCCGTGTCCTCCGGGCTTGTAGGTGTTGTACTTTAGGTTGCTGTAGTCCGTCTTCCGGTGGCCGTAGTCCGCTTTGTGGGGGCTGTAGTCCGTCTTCGGCTTGTGTGTGGGGATGTGTTCGGCTTTGAGCGGGCTGTAGTTGTCCTTGAAGGCGCTGTAGTTGGGTTTGAAGGGACTGCAGTCCATCCGCAGGGTGCTGTAGTTGACGGCGGCGGCTTTGTGTGGCGCGTAATCCGTCTTGGCCCTGTAGGAGGCGAAGTCGTTTTTGTGTTTGCGGCTGCCGTAGTCCGAGGCGAAGGGGCTGAAGTCGTGTTTGACGGTGTGGGATTTGTAGTCGGGGTTGGGCGCGCCGTAGCCCGCTTTGTACGGGCTTTGCTCCGCCTTCTTCTGTACGTGGTAGTCGGGCAGCGACCTGTGGCTGTAATCTGCGGCTTTGTGCGGACTGTAATCCAGCGGGGCGTGTGTGTGGTACTCTAACGTGGGGATGTGCGTCGTGAAGTCCATCTTGTGAATGTCGATGCTGTAGTCGGATTTGGGTTTGTAGGTGCGGAAGTCGGGCTTGGCTTTGGGGAGGGTGTAATCTGAGGGCGGCTTGTACATCCGGTAATCCAGCTCAGGGTTCTGGTAGCTGTAATCTTTATTCTGAGGGATGTAGTCCAGTTTGTAGACGCTGTTCTGCTCCCGTTTCTCTGGCAGTGTGACCGCCCCCTCTCCTGGCATACCGGCGGCCGAGGCGGGGGGCGGCAGGTCGTCCTCGTCCACCTGGATGATCTCCACCGTCTTGGTGGCGGCCACGGTTCCCCTCTGTTGGTGCCGCTTCCTCAGCTTGTAGAAGACGATCAGCATGATGGCCGCCAGCAGCGTGACCGCGACGAAGCAGCCGATGATGATCTTGGTGGTCTTCATCACCTCGTCGAGGCTGGTGCTCGCCGGGTTGGATGGCTTCCCCGTGGTCGCCTTCGACGAGGGCACCGCCGGCGGCCGGCTCGGCGGCGGGTCGGTGCTCTGCAGGATGACCGTGGGGGTGGATATGAAGACCGGTTGAAAGACGGACGGCGAGGCGGTGGTGGTGCCGGCGCCCACGGTCGCCGTCGTGGTCTTGGGCTTCGGGATCTTCGACGCCGGTCCCAGAACTTCCACCGTGACCGTGGTGAAGTAGCTGAGGTTGGACGTGTTGAGCTCGGCCGCGCTGACGTTCAGGTACGCCGAGGCGTTGGATCGGCCCGCCGCGTTGGACACCATGCACGTGTACACGCCCGTGTCGCCCACCAGCACGTTGGAGAAGTTGAGCGTCCCGTCGCCGAGCACGCCGATCCGCGGGTGGCCGGACGCGTGCGTCAGGACGGTGCCGTTGGGTAAGAGCCACCGCACCGCCGACATGACCGCCGTCTGGCATCGGAACTCCGCCACGCGCTCGGCCGAGATGTTCAGGTCTCTGGGCGCGTCGACGATGAAGGGCGCCGAGCATTGCATGGCGTCCGTGTCGCCCCGGTCCACGTCCACCACCTGGCGCCCTCGCATGTGCGCCGGCGAGTGGCATCTGCCGCAGCAGGTGGAGTTCGTGCGGATGTTCTCGCGCAGCCACCTCGCCAGCCAGAGCGAGTCGCAGTCACAGTTCCAGGGGTTGTGGTGGAGGTGGAGCTCCACCAGGTTCCTCAGCGGGGCGAACAGGTCGTGGGGCAGCGAGCTCAGGTCGTTGTGCGCCAGGTTCAAGTCCACCAGCAGCGCCAGGCCGTCGAAGGCGTTGCGCTCGATCAGCCCGACTTTGGCGTTCATGATCCAGAGCTTCTTCAGCGACGCCAGGCCCTTGAACGAGCCGGGCTTGATGACGGGGAACACGTTCTCCGAGATCTCCAGCTCCTCCAGGGCCAACAGGGGGCCCAGGTTGGGGATCTCCCCGCGGATATTGCACATTCCCAAGTTGAGGTACTTGAGGTTGACCAGGCCCTCGAAGGCCCCGTCCGAGACGTACTCCAGCTTCTTGAGCTCGCCCAGGTCCAGGCGCATGAGCGAGGGGACGCGGTTGAAGGCGTAGGACGGGATGCTCTCGATGGGGTTGTTCCGGAGCCACAGCTCCCGCAGCTTGGACAGGTACTCGAAGGCCCCGCTCGGCACCACGGTCAGCCGGTTGTCGAAGAGCTCCAGGGTGTTCAGGCTGCTGAGGCCGTTGAAGGCCCCCACCTCGATCTGCCTGATGGCGTTGCGCCCCAGCTGGAGCACCTCCAGGTGGTGGAGGTGGCGAAACGAGTCGGCCTGCACGGCCTCGATGGCGTTCTCCATCAGGTTCAGGTGCCTGGTGTTGGTGGGGATGCCGGGGGGCACTTGAGTGAGGCCGCGGCGGGTGCACACCACCTTGATCAGCTGGCTACTGCAGGAGCAGACCGGCGGGCAGCCCTGAGGCCCCGCCGCCCCCGCCGCCACCTCCACATAGACCTGCATCACGAGGAAGACGACACGGAGCAGGGCGGCTTTCCTGGCTCGAAGCGCAGCGACCCGCCCCGGGACACTCATGATGTGGCACGTTCATAATTCAGCATCGTCTTGGGGGGCAGGATAGGGGGCATGGAGCAAGGGCGGGGGGGTGGTCAGAAGTTGATGAGGAGGAGGGGGGAGGGGGGCAGGGTGCTGCCTCAGGGAGGAGGAGGAGGAGGGGCCCTAGCCTGGATTCAGCGAAACTCTCACTAGTTTTGCCATTTAAAATGTTTGGGGGGTTAAACTGTGTAGCTCGATGGATGGACGAACAGGTGGGTGGAGGGGAGGGTTGTTTGTGCGGAGTGTTCTAGCCTTGTTCTTGTCCTTTATGGTTCTAAGGGGCAGCAGCCCTACCCTGGATCAAGCAGAACTTCCGTGTACCGAACTAAAAGAGAAATAAAAATGGGGGAGGGATGAGGGGGAGGTGGTGTGTGTGGGGGTGGGTGGGTGGGGTGGGGGGGCAAACAGAACCGAATGAGGAGACGAAAATGGAAAGGCTGAGCAGAAGAAAGCGGTTTGGAAAGGCCAGAGACCTACCTCAGTGCTTTAACACGTCCATTTTTTGTAATCACTTTAGACTTTTTTTTTTTTTTTTGTAATCCTACATCCACACGGCGCCCCCGCCGCCCGCTCGGGCTTTTATACTGGGGGGGGACGGGGGGGGGACACGCAAGAGACGAACAATAAAACGATGAGCGCTAATAAATCCACAGAGGAGCATCCGCCAGAAAAAAAGCCCAGCGACGGAGCTGCGGGTGTAGCATCCGTCCGGAGGTCCGCGCTCCCTCGCCGGCTGCCGCCTCCGCCGCCGATGGATGTCCTTGGAAGCTGTCAATTAATGCCAACTCTGAATAGCCGATCCGAGGCTCCGCGCTCGCCGGAGACGATGTGGGGGGGGTGCTGGTGGTGTGGGGTGTGGGTGGGGGGGGGCGGTAGGATGCTGCGAGGACGACGAGAGACGGAGAAATTTAAATTCCAGTTTTTTTTTTTTTTTTTTTTGTTGTGCTCCAAAAATTTTTTTCCCCCTAATGTTCTGCTGGTTTCCAAGAAAACACCCCCCCCCTCGGGTTTTTTTTTGGGGGTCTTTCACTCACTTGTCGGAACTGCCACTTCAGAACGGCGAGAGCCTGGCGCTGCAGTCATTCGGCTCGTTCTTCCCTCAACTCCATGCTCGCCGTAAATCCGGCGCCGCGTCCCGATCTCGCCGGAGAAGTGGACGGCGGTGGACGCGAGGACAACTTAGATCTGCGACCGGGGAGGCATCCCTCTCTCCCTCGCTCCCTCGCTCCCCCGCTGGCCGTGTGGAAGGACGCCGAGTGCCTCTCCTCCCCTGGCGTCACGTCGGCGCGATTCGCCCGAGTGTCCGCGTCGCCCGGCGTGTCGGCCCCTGCGTGTCGGCCCCTGCGCGCCGGCCCCTGCGGTCTGCCGTGCTCGGCGGTGCTGCAGAATCCGGCCCCTCGCTCAGACGCCCGGCTCGCGCTGCCGAACGATCGCTCTGACACCAAAAAAAGTGCATCCCCACGGCAACTGCATTCTCTCCCTCTCTCTCTCTCTCTCTCCACCCCCCTTCGTGCGCTCTCTCTCTCTCTCTCTCTCTCTCTCTCTCTCTCTCTCTCTCTCTCTCTCTCTCTCTCTCTCTCTCTCTCTCTCGCTCGCTCGCTCGCTCTGCTGCTGGTCCTGGCTTAATCGTGCTTCCAATGGTTTTCTGGACCGTTCCACTGCGCTGTAGCAGGCAGGCTGGTGCTCTCACTCCCCCTTTTGTCCTTCAGTGGAAATGCGAATGCTCTGCTGACGCATTCCACCGCGAGCCGTGCTTCGGTTTGATGCAGTGTTTTTTTTTTTTTTTTTTTTTTTTTTTTTTTTTTTTTTGTGCATTGACTCCTCCACCCCCTGCGTGCCTCCCCCCCCCACCCCCCCATTTACTCCAATTCTCCGTTCTGGCCTATTGCTACCAAACTGATTCCATACCCGCCGCGGTTCTGACCCACAAAAGTTCTCGTCCCGGTGACTCCAGGACTCTGTTTTGAGGGGGGGTGGGGGGTGGGGGATGGGTGGGGGCTGCACTTGCCGGGGGAGATAGACTGCTGGGAAAGGAAGCAGCTTGCCCTGATTTCACAGATAAACTCAGTCCAGCTGATGGATGTCTTCACGCCGTCCCCTTCGCCACCAGCCGAGGAGCTCGGGGTTCTGTTTTTTTTTGTTTTTTTTGTTTTTGCTTTTTGTTTTTTCCTCCTCCTCCGTCTCACTCCTGCAGCACCTCCTCGGCTTTTTTTTTTTTTTTTTTTTTTTTGGAACAGACTCAGGTTTGCAGCAGTTGCCAAGAGGTTTTAGACGACACTCCAGCAGCACTGTACGGTGGTGGTGGGGTCAGGGGCGTGTGGGGGGGGGGGGTCGGTTACTACAGATGCTCCGGATCTGCCCTGCATGTGGGCTTGTGGAGGTTCTGTTCTGTCTCCAAACAGCCGGTTTTTCTGCAGTTCTTCGTTTTTGGGCAGCTGAAGGAAGCGTTTGGTGTTCGTCAGTTTAATAAAAAAATCAAACACGGTTTACGTTCACATTCAGATTATTTTATTCATCCCATACGACTTACAAAAACACAGAAATGTGGCCCCCCTGCAGCAGTGAGGGGTGGGGGTCTTGCTCCAGGGCCCACATTGGTAACATGAGTGGAGATTCTTCAGATTGACAGCTGATCACAGAACAGGTATCATTTGGGTGGTGGATCGTTTATTGTCAGTTCTGCAGTGACACTGATGTGGTGAGGGGGTGTTAGTGCAGCAGTGCTGCTGGAGTTTCATTTGAACACCTCAGTGACACTGCTGGGATAGGAATAATGCCCCCACCAAATAACCCCTGCTCTGTGGTGGTTCTATTGGGGTCCTGACCATTAGAACAGAGTGAAAGGGACGTCCACAGTATGTACTGTAGAACACAAACAGATGGACTACAGTCTGGAATTGTAGAACTACAAAGTCCATCTTTACAGGACGAGGAACTGAGAACATGGACAATGAGTGGAGCAGAAAGGGGGCGTGTCCTAACGTTGGACTGGTTCGGCGTGTCGTCATGCTTTTGTTTACGTCGTGTGTTTCAGAATTAAGACGCTGAGTGTGGGATTTATTCGATCTCCGCTTGTTGCGTTCTAAATAAACGACGTCCGTGTGCGTTTTTCAGATCGTTCCGTTAAATACTTCTCCGGCGTTCCCGGCGTTCCGGCGGGAAACCGGCGCGTTTTTTTTTTTGTTCAAACCAGATTAAAACTCTGTTTAGTCTCGTAAGCTGTAAACACTCTCCACCAGCTGCTGTCCTCCAAATTGAATTAGAACGTAATCCTGTCAGATGTTGGCTGCAAAATAATGGAAGCGCGTTCACGCGGTCCTCGCTTCCGCAGACGCCGGGTTCCGCACTGATTCTGTCTCTGTGGAAGTTTGAGAACCATAGACATCGCTTTCACACGAGGGGGGGTGCAGCTGCGCCGGTTTTATTCAGAATGGCGGTGCGGTGGGAGGGGCGGGGGGGGCTGGATGGAATCATCCGGGCTTCAGAATCCGGTTGAGCGGCAGCACGTGTTTGGAATGGCGCCCGATCGGACCCCCGGTCCTCCGGGGGCGACCCAGTTTGTGGTGATGGGGCTTGTCAGTTAATCCATAGTGGGGTCAGTGCATGAGCTCCGGGGCAGTTGAGCGGTTTCCAGCTGCATGTAGGTCAGTCCAGCACCCCGTTCTGACCCGCCGCATGGCCGGCGGATGAAAACGGCCCCGCTGCCGCCGCCGCGGATCTATAGCATCGAGCCGCGGACGCCGACCCGAACGCCGCGCCTGTGGGACGTGCGGCGAGGCCCGTGGACGTGAATGTCATCTGGGTTGCCAGATAAGTGATTCCTGCCGTACGTGTTTGTGGGTCGCAGACGCTCGGCGGCAGCGTCTTCGCCGACGGTCCGTCCGTCCGTTTACCTCAGCTTGATCCTGCACTGGGGTGTGTGTGTGTGTGGGGTTCCTCATGACCACTCGGACCCTGGAGACGATGGAGACGGAGAAATTTAAATTCCATTTTTGTTTTTTTTTTTGGTGTGGTGTGAACGACACCTGGGTTGCCAGTTAAGTGATTCCTGCCGTACGTGTTTGTGGGTCGGAGACACTCGGGTTCAGTGTCTTCGCCGACGATCCGTCCGTCCGTTCGTTTACCTCAGCTTGATCCTGCACTGGGGTGGGGGGGGTTCCTCGTGACCATTCGGACCTTGGAATCGGTCAATTAATGCCAACTCTAAATAGCCGATCCGAGGCTCCGCGCTCGCTGGTGACGGTGGGGGGTGGGGGGGGCAGTAGGATGATGCGAGGGACGATGAGAGACGGAGAAATTTAAATTCCATTTTGTTTTTTTTTGGTGTGCTCAAAATGTCTTAATGTCCTCTGGGTTGCCAGATAAGGGATTCCTGCCGTACGTGTTTGTGGGTCGGAGACGCTCTGCGTCAGCGTCTTCGCCGACGATCCGTCCGTCCGTCTGTCCGTTTACCTCAGCTTGATCCTGTACTGGGGTGTGTGTGTGTGTGGGGTTCCTCATGACCATTCAGACCCTGGAGACGATGGGGGGGGTGTGTGTGGGGGAGGGGGGTAGAATGATGTGAGGGACGATGAGAGACGGAGAAATTTAAATTCCATTTAGTTTTTTCTGGTGTGCTCAAAATGTAAGAATGTCCTCTGGGTTGCCAGATAAGTGATTCCTGCCGTACGTGTTTGTGGGTCGGAGACACTCGGCGTCAGCGTCTTGGCTCATTGACCTCAGCTTGATCCTGCACTGGGGTGTGTGTGTGTGTGTGTGTGTGGGGGGGGGGGGGGGGGGGGGTTCCTCATGCACGTTCGTGCCCCGGGACAGGGCGCCGATCCATTGCTGGACGCACATTCCCCGCGGCGCGTTATTTATTTATTTCCGACCCGGACGGCGGATCGATGGGACGTCCGTAGCTGAGACTCGTGACCTTGAGTGGACGGCGAGTGGACGGACACTTCCGCTCCATTTCACTGCGGCTTCCAGGAATTAATCCAATGGGAGATTAGCACAGCGGGGCCCCTCGGCCCCTCGGTCACCGTGAGCTTTACCTTCCATCATCATCACGCGCGGCGTATGCTCCCGAACACGGCCGGAGAACAGCGAGGGAACCGAGGCCGTGGAAATGCCGTGGAAACGGATCGGAACCGAGGACGTGGAAACGGAGCGGAACCGAGGACGTGGAAACGGATCAGTCTTTCATTAAAAGCTTAAACTGACCTCGCGACTCGGACGCGAGGACGAGGGGGACGGATCAAACTGACCTCACGACTCGGACGAGGGGGACGGATCAAACTGACCTCGCGACTCGGACGCGGGGACGAGGGGGACGGATCAAACTGACCTCGCGACTCGGACGCGGGGACGAGGGGGACGGATTAATAAACTCCAGGGGCGTCATTAAGCCTTTGAGTTTTGGAGATGGAGCTCTTTTGGTTTGGAATGAACGATATGCTCGGCGAGTCTCCTCGGCGAGGACGCAGGGGCCGGGCCCCGGGCACCGGGCGCCGGTCTGGTAATGGGCTCCGTAATTTAATGCATGGAAAATGATATTCCGGCCCCAAAGAAAGAGAGAGGGGGGGGAGGGGGGGCATCAAGGTGAATTCTACAAACCTGGGAAATGTGGAGCAGCTCTCTCTCTCTGTGTCTCTCTGTCTGTCTCTCTCCCTCTCCCTCCCCCTCTCTGTGTCTCTCTCTCTCTCTCTGTGTCTCTCTTTTCCTGTGTCTCTCTCTGTGTCTCTGTCTCTCTCTGTCTCTCTCTGTGTCTCTGTCTCTCTCTGTCTCTGTGTCTCTGTCTCTCTCTCTCTGTCTCTCTCTGTGTCTCGGTCTCTCTCTGTCTCTCTCTCTGTGTCTTTCTCTCTCTCTCTCTCTGTCTCTCTCTGTCTCTCTCTGTGTCTCTG
>JAFMOC010000648.1:150000-188618 GCA_019802505.1 Corydoras sp. C115 | reverse complement strand
TCTCTCTCGGTGTCTCTTCTCTTCTCTGTGTCTCTCTCTCTCTCCTGTGTCTCTCTCTTCCTCTCTGTTCTCTCCCTCTCTCTCTGTGTCTCTCTCTCGCTCTCGGTGTCTCTCTCCTCCACTCTCTGTCTCTCTCTGTGTCTCTCTCTCTCTCTCTCTGTGTCTCTCTCTGATGTCTCTCTCTGTGGGGGGGGGTCTCTCTCTGTGTCTCTCTCTCTTCTGGTGTCCTCTCTCTCTCGGTCTCTCTCTCTCTGTCCTCATCTGTCTCTCTCTCTACGCCCCTCGCTGGAGAAATAACACACACACACACACACACACTCACTCACCCACACACACACACACACCACACACACACACTCACTCACACACACGTCGACCTGATCGAGAAGCTCCTGAACTACGCCCCGCTGGAGAAATAACACACACACACACTGACACTCACTCACCCACACACACACTCACACACACACACACACTCACTCACACACACGTCCAGAACTGACCCGACTCTCAGAACCAGCTCTCTCTCTCACACACACACTCACACACTGACACTGACACACACGTCCAGAACCGACCCGACTCTCAGAACCAGCTCTCTCTCACACACACACACACACTCACACACTGACACTGACACACACGTCCAGAACCGACCCGACTCTCAGAACCAGCTCTCTCTCTCACACACACACACACTCACACACTCGGTCATGTTTCTCTGATGATGTAAATGTTAATTAAAGGTTTGATTTGTAATGAAGCTAACGAGTCTGTAGTGATCAGCAGCTCTTTAAAGCACCTATAGAACCCCCCCCCCCAACCTCCTCACCCCACCGTTTCACCCTGAACCCCCCCCCCCCCACACACACACACAGAGGGATGTGAACCCCTTACAGAACACCTCCACCACCGTGCTTCACAGTGCACATGCTCAGAGTCACTCCCTCGTTCCCTGCTCCCTACAGAGTGCACTGATCAGGGGATCAGTCAGTGTTCTGATGGTCAGGGTTCTGATGGGTCAGGGTTCTGCATGCACACAACACAGGAATGTATGAAACAACCACCTCCTGACTGACTGACTGACCCCCCCCCCCCCCTCTGAAGCAGTGCATTCTGGGTAATGTAGTGCTGTGATGTGTGATGAACAGGACGCCGGCGTTTGTGAACGCGTCTTTAATGAACATCGGATTAGAACGGCCACGCCTCGTTACAAAACACGGGACTCGCATCGGAACCCCGACTCTTATCAAAGGAGGAAGCGGGAGTTCTGTCGGGAACCTTACAGAAAAAAAAAAACAAAACTAAATAACGAAATGTAGAACTGAGCAGAAAGCGGTGGAACCCCGTCGGTCCACCCGAAAAAAAGACACACGCGTACTGTACAACGGGTTCCGCTGAGGAACGGGGCGTCGGGAACGTCCTGAGGAAGAGACAGAGAGACAGGGTCAGGACAGGACAGGACAGGACCGGACGGCATGGTCATCTGGTTTTTAAATAAATCACTCACACTGTACAACGGGTTCCGCTGAGGAACGGGGCGTCGGGAACGTCCTGAGAGAGAGACAGAGACAGAGGGTCAGGACAGGACAGGACAGGGACAGGGACAAGGACAGGACAGGGTCAGGACAGGGACAGGACAGGGACAGGACAGGGTCAGGACAGGGTCAGGACAGGTCAGGACAGGGACAGGACAGGGTCAGGACAGGGTCAGGACAGGACAGGGTCAGGACAGGACAGGGACGGGACAGGGTCAGGACAGGGTCAGGACAAGGACAAGGACAGGGTCAGGACAGGACAGGGTCAGGACAGGACAGGGTCAGGGACGGGACGGGACAGGGTCAGGACAGGACAGGGACAGGGTCAGGACAGGACAGGACAGGGTCAGGACAGGACAGGGTCAGGACAGGGTCAGGACAAGGACAAGGACAGGGTCAGGACAGGACAGGGTCAGGACAGGACAGGGTCAGGACAGGGACGGGACGGGACAGGGTCAGGACAGGACAGGACAGGGACAGGGTCAGGACAGGACAGGGTCAGGACAGGACAGGACAGGGTCAGGACAGGACAGGACAGGGACAGGACAGGGTCAGGACAGGGTCAGGACAGGGTCAGGGTCAGGACAGGTCAGGACAGGTCAGGACAGGGTCAGGACAGGGACAGGACAGGGTCAGGACAAGGACAGGGTCAGGACAAGGACAGGGTCAGGACAGGGACAGGGTCAGGACAGGGACAGGGACGGGACAGGACAGGGTCAGGACAAGGACAGGGTCAGGACAGGGACAGGGACAAGGACAGGGTCAGGACAGGGACAGGACAGGGTCAGGACAGGGTCAGGACAGGTCAGGACAGGGACAGGACAGGGTCAGGACAGGGTCAGGACAGGACAGGGTCAGGACAGGACAGGGACGGGACAGGGTCAGGACAGGGTCAGGACAAGGACAAGGACAGGGTCAGGACAGGACAGGGTCAGGACAGGGTCAGACAGGGACAGGACAGGGTCAGGACAGGACAGGGACAGGGGGACAGGGTCAGGACAGGACAGGGACAGGACAGGGTCAGGACAGGACAAGGACAAGGACAGGGTCAGGACAGGACAGGGTCAGGACAGGACAGGGTCAGGACAAGGACAGGGTCAGGACAAGGACAGGGTCAGGACAGGACAGGGTCAGGACAGGACAGGGACAGGGACAGGACAGGGTCAGGACAGGACAGGGTCAGGACAGGACAGGGACAGGGTCAGGACAGGGTCAGGACAGGGACAGGACAGGGTCAGGACAAGGACAGGGTCAGGACAGGGGTCAGGACAGGACAGGGTCAGGACAGGGACAGGGACGGGACAGGACAGGGTCAGGACAAGGACAGGGTCAGGACAGGACAGGGTCAGGACAGGACAGGGTCAGGACAGGGACGGGACGGGACAGGGTCAGGACAGGGTCAGGACAGGACAGGGTCAGGACAGGTCAGGGACAGGACAGGACAGGGACAGGTCAGGACAGGGATAGGACAGGTCAGGGTCAGGACAGGGACAGGTCAGGGTCAGGACAGGACAGGACAGGACAGGGACAGGGTCAGGACAGGGTCAGGACAGGACAGGGTCAGGACAGGACAGGACAGGGTCAGGACAGGACAGGACAGGGTCAGGACAGGACAGGACAGGGTCAGGACAGGACAGGAACAGGGACGGGACAGGGTCAGGTCAGGACAGGGACAGGACAGGACAGGGATAGGACAGGACAGGGATAGGACAGGTCAGGACAGGACAGGGTCAGGACAGGACAGGGTCAGGACAGGACAGGGTCAGGACAGGACAGGACAGGACAGGACAGGACAAGGACAGGGTCAGGACAGGACAGGGTCAGGACAGGACAGGGTCAGGACAGGACAGGGACGGGACAGGGTCAGGACAGGGACAGGACAGGGTCAGGACAGGTTAGGGACAGGACAGGTCAGGGACAGGACAGGGTCAGGACAGGGACAGGTCAGGACAGGGATAGGACAGGACAGGGACAGGACAGGGTCAGGACAGGACAGGACAGGGACAGGGTCAGGACAGGACAGGGACAGGGTCAGGACAGGACAGGGTCAGGACAGGACAGGGTCAGGACAGGACAGGAACAGGGACGGGACAGGGTCAGGTCAGGACAGGGACAGGACAGGTCAGGACAGGGATAGGACAGGACAGGACAGGACAGGACAGGGTCAGGACAGGTCAAGACAGGGACAGGACAGGGTCAGGACAGGACAGGGACAGGACAGGGACAGGACAGGACAGGTCAGGACAGGGACAGGACAGGTCAGGACAGGACAGGTCAGGACAGGGACAGGACAGGGTCAGGACAGGACAGGGACAGGACAGGGTCAGGACAGGACAGGGACAGGACAGGATCAGGACAGGACAGGACAGGTCAGGGTCAGGACAGGGACAGGTCAGGACAGGGACAGGACAGGGTCAGGACAGGACAGGTCAGGGTCAGGACAGGACAGGGACAGGTCAGGACAGGGACAGGACAGGACAGGTCAGGACAGGACAGGACAGGACAGGGATAGGACAGGTCAGGGTCAGGTCAGGACAGGGACAAGTCAGGACAGGACAGGACAGGGTCAGGACAGGGTCAGGACAAGGACAGGACAGGTCAGGACAGGACAGGTCAGGACAGGGACAGGACAGGGTCAGGACAGGGTCAGGACAGGACAGGACAGGACAGGGTCAGGACAGGTCAGGACAGGACAGGTCAGGACAGGACAGGGTCAGGACAAGGACAGGACAGGTCAGGACAGGTCAGGACAGGACAGGTCAGGACAGGACAGGGACAGGACAGGACAGGACAGGACAGGTCAGGACAGGACAGGGTCAGGACAAGGACAGGACAGGACAGGTCAGGTCAGGACAGGACAGGGACAGGACAGGGACAGGACAGGACAGGTCAGGTCAGGTCAGGACAGGACAGGGACAGGACAGGGTCAGGACAGGACAGGACAGGGTCAGGACAGGACAGGTCAGGACAGGACAGGTCAGGACAAGACAGGACAGGACAGGGACAGGTCAGGTCAGGGTGGTCTGGACAGGGTCAGGAAGGGTCAGGACAGGACGTTAGGACAGGCTCAGGACAAGGACAGGGTCCCGACAGGACAGGGTCCCGTCAGGACAGGTCAGGACAGGACAGGACAGGGTCAGGACAGGACAGGGTCAGGACAGGACGCTCCCGCTCAGGACAGGGTCCTCAGCGACAGGACAGGTCAGGACTCCTGGGTCCCAGACAGGTCCAGGGTCAGGGACAGGACAGGGTCAGGACAGGACAGGAGGAGCAGGACAGGTACAGGTCCCTGCTCCTCGACGCTCAGGGACAGGGTGTCGGGTTCCTAGGACAGAGGAGGACAGAGAGGACAGCTCGGACAGGCTCCAGAGCCAGGACCAGGACACCTGCACAGGTCAGGACAGGACAGGGTCACCGACAAGGACATTGGTGGACAGGGGGCTAACAGGACAGGTGTCAGGTCTCAGGACAGGACAGGACCCCCCAGGACAGGACAGGTCAGGACAGGGTCAGACAGACAGGGTCAGGGGACAGGGTCAGGACAGGACAGGTGGAGGACAGGTCAGGACAGGAGTCAGGACAGACAGGGTCAGGACTCCACCAGGACAGGACGGCAGGGTCAGGACGGACAGGGTCAGGACAGGACAGGACAGGCCGTCAGGACAGGGTCAGGAGGACAGGACAGGAAATCAGACAGGACAGGAAGGTCAGGACAGGGTCCAGGACAGGACAGGAAAGGGACAGGACAGGAAGGTCAGGACACAGGACAGGTCAGGAAAGGTCAGGACAGGGTCAGGGACAGCGGGACAGGTCCCTGAAGGATCAGGGACAGGTCAGGGACAGGACAGGTTCCAGGTCAGGGACAGGTCAGGTCAGGGACAGGACAGGTCAGGGTCATCAGGGAAGGTCAGGACACGTGGACAGGTTCAGGACAGGACAGGGTCGGACAGGTCAGACAGGACAGGGACAGGTCAGGGACGTCAGACAGGACAGGACAGGTTCAGAAGGATCAGGGACAGGACAGGTCAGGACAGGTTCAGACAGGGACAGGACAGGACAGGACAGGGTCAGGACAGGACAGGTCAGGACAGTCAGGACAGGACAGGTCAGGACAGGACAGGGACAGGTCAGGACAGGTCAGGACAGGTTCCCTGACAGGACAGGGACAGGACAGGGTCAGGACAGGACAGGTCAGGACAGGGACAGGACAGTCAGGGACAGGGACAGGTACAGTCAGGACAATCAGGACAGGACAGGGTCAGGACAGGACAGGACAAAGTCAGGACAGGACAGGGTCAGGACAGGACAGGGTCAGGACAGGGACAGGTCAGGACAGGGACAGGACAGGGTCAGGACAGGGACAGGTCAGGACAGGACAGGGTCAGGACAGGACAGGGTCAGGACAGGGTCAGGACAGGGACAGGACAGGGTCAGGACAGGGACAGGACAGGGTCAGGACAGGACAGGACAGGACAGGACAGGGACAGGACAGGACAGAGTCAGGACCAGGACAGGACAGGGTCAGGACAGGACAGGACAGGACAGGGTCAGGACAGGACAGGGTCAGGACAGGTCGGGACAGGTCAGGACAGGACAGGGACAGGACAGGGTCAGGACAGGGTCAGGACAGGACAGGTCAGGACAGGGTCAGGACAGGGTCAGGACAGGGACAGGACAGGTCAGGACAGGTCAGGACAGGACAGGGTCAGGACAGGACAGGGTCAGGACAGGACAGGGACAGGACAGGTCAGGACAGGACAGGTCAGGACAGGTCAGGACAGGACAGGACAGGGACAGGGTCAGGACAGGACAGGACAGGACAGGGTCAGGACAGGACAGGACAGGTCAGGACAGGACAGGTCAGGGTCAGGACAAGGACAGGACAGGACAGGGTCAGGACAGGACAGGGACAGGACAGGGTCAGGACAAGGACAGGACAGGTCAGGTCAGGACAGGACAGGACAGGACAGGACAGGGTCAGGACAGGGACAGGGACAGGACAGGGTCAGGACAGGTCCAGCATGGTGGTCTGGTGTTTAATAAATCACTCACGTTAATATCGCTCTCTGTAACTGCGCTCCCGTCCTCGCTCCCGCTCGTCCTCGCGCTCCCGTCCTCGCTCCCGCTCCTGTCCTCGCTCGTCCTCGCGCTCCCGTCCTCGCTCCTGTCCTCGCTCCCGCTCGTCCTCGCGCTCCCGTCCTCGCTCCTGTCCTCGCTCCCGCTCGTCCTCGCGCTCCCGCTCCATGCTGGAGGAGCGATCCCGGTACCGCTCCCTGCTCCTCGCTCGCTCCCGGGACCGGTGTCGCTTCCTAAAGAGAGAGAGAGAGAGACGAGCTCGTTAACCCTGACGAGCTCCAGAGCCACGCCCACGCTCCACCTGCACAGCGCCGTAACTCCGCCCTCTCACCGCCTCCCTCCATTGGTGGAGGGGAGCTAAGGTTTGACCCCCGTGTCAGGTCTCTGTTCTATAGTCCCCCCCCCCCCCCCCACACTCTAACTGGTGAGGTGTATGAGGACACCCCGGGGACGTTCTGTCCATACCTGGTGGAGGACTTGTTCTCGACGGAGTACAGACAGTCCTTCAGAGACTCCACCAGCGTGCGGCTGCGCTCGTCCGTGTACACCCGCGACTGCCGGATCACCGCGATGGCCGTCAGGAGCGTCTCTATCGCCATGGACAGGTTCCCTGAAATCAGAGGAACGTCAGACACATGGACAGGTTCCCTGAAATCAGAGGAACGTCAGACACATGGACAGGTTCCCTGAAATCAGAGGAACGTCAGACACGTGGACAGGTTCCCTGAAATCAGAGGAACGTCAGACACATGGACAGGTTCCCTGAAATCAGAGGAACGTCAGACACATGGACAGGTTCCCTGAAATCAGAGGAACGTCAGACACATGGACAGGTTCCCTGAAATCAGAGGAACGTCAGACACATGGACAGGTTCCCTGAAATCAGAGGAACGTCAGACACATGGACAGGTTCCCTGAAATCAGAGGAACGTCAGACACATGGACAGGTTCCCTGAAATCAGAGGAACGTCACACACATGGACAGGTTCCCTGAAATCAGAGGAACGTCAGACACATGGACAGGTTCCCTGAAATCAGAGGAACGTCAGACACGTGGACAGGTTCCCTGAAATCAGAGGAACGTCAGACACGTGGACAGGTTCCCTGAAATCAGAGGAACGTCAGACACATGGACAGGTTCCCTGAAATCAGAGGAACGTCAGACACGTGGACAGGTTCCCTGAAATCAGAGGAACGTCAGACACGTGGACAGGTTCCCTGAAATCAGAGTGGACAGAGGAACGTCAGACACATGGACAGGTTCCCTGAAATCAGAGGAACGTCAGACACATGGACAGGTTCCCTGAAATCAGAGGAACGTCAGACACATGGACAGGTTCCCTGAAATCAGAGGAACGTCAGACACGTGGACAGGTTCCCTGAAATCAGAGGAACGTCAGACACGTGGACAGGTTCCCTGAAATCAGAGGAACGTCAGACACATGGACAGGTTCCCTGAAATCAGAGGAACGTCAGACACATGGACAGGTTCCCTGAAATCAGAGTGGACAGAGGGACGTCAGACACGCCCACTGCTGCTCTGAATTGCCCCTATAGTGTATAAAACATGGATTCAAGGTGAATGGTCTGCTCTGAATTGCCCCTCTAGTGTATAGAACATGGATTCAAGGTGAATGGTCTGCTCTGAATTGCCCCTCTAGTGTATAAACATGGATTCAAGGTGAATGGTCTGCTCTGAATTGCCCCTCTAGTGTATAAAACATGGATTCAAGGTGAACGGTCTGCTCTGAATTGCCCCTATAGTGTGAGTGTGTCGGTATAGTGTCGGTGTGTGATGGGCGTGGCGGTCAGACCTTTGGTGGCTCCGGACATGGCCTTGGTGATGGCGCTGCTGGCCACGGTCCGGTTGCGGTTGATCAGCTCCTCGAACTCGGCGTCCCTGCTGGAGACAGGAAGTGAGATCAGACAGACCGACATCAGACCGAGGGCCCGGCGGGGGCGGGGCAGGGGCGGGGGCTTCTCTGACCTTTGGCTGGGCACCACGCCGCGAACCTCGTAACCGGAGGGGAAGAAGGCGGGGTTAATGTGAGGGGCGGGCACGGGCGGGTGCGTGGGCATGGCGTGCGCGTTGGGGACGTGCGCGCCTCTGAACGCGGCGTGGGGGGGGAGGGGGTGGAAGGGGGGCGGCGGGGGCATGTTTAAGAACGGAGGGGGAGGCAGGGGGGGAGGGGGCGCACTGTAGTAGGCGGGGACGATGGGAGGGGGCTTGGCGGGGGGGAACATGGGCATCGGCGGGAAGGGGCAGGCGTCCGTGGGCGGGGGGGCGGCGGCCACGCCCTTCTTGTCGTCCGGCTCCGGGCCGCTCTTGGAGTTGGCGCGCAGCGGGATTCCTGAAACACAGAGACGGGGCGCGCTCAGACAGGGGGAGGAGCCTACAGAGGCCACGCCCCCCCCCCGGACGGCGGGCACACTCACGCTTCTCGGCTCGGTTCTCGAATATTCTCATGTTGTAGTGTGAAAAGGCGCGGCACTCCAGCTCCTGACCGTTGATCTTACACTGCGCCACCATCTGGATCAGACGCTGCGCTGAGTCCTCCGACGAGACCGTCAGCACCGCGTAGCTGCGGAGACACGGAACACGCCTGTTACACGCCTGTTACACGCCTGTTACACAGCTGATACAGGTCTGATACACGCCTGTTACACAGCTGATACACGCCTGATACACACCTGTTACACGGCTGTTTACACGCCTGATACACACCTGTTACACGGCTGTTACACGCCTGATACACGCCTGTTACACGCCTGATACACGGCTGTTACACGCCTGTTACATGGCTGATACACGTCTGTTACAGGTCTTATACACATCTGTTAACACGGCTGTTTACACGGCTGTTTACACGGCTGTTTACACGCCTGTTTACACGCCTGTTAACACGTCTGTTTACACGTCTGTTAACACGGCTGTTTACACGCCTGTTTACACGGCTGTTTACACGGCTGTTTACACGCCTGTTTACACGCCTGTTTACACGCCTGTTTACACGCCTGTTTACACGGCTGTTTACACGGCTGTTAACACGGCTGTTAACACGGCTGTTTACACGCCTGTTTACACGGCTGTTTACACGCCTGTTTACACGCCTGTTTACACGCCTGTTACACAGCGGATACATGGCTGTTTACACGGCTGTTACACAGCTGATACAGGTCATACACATCTGTTAACACATCTGTTTACACGCCTGTTACACAGCTGATACAGGTCTGATACACGCCTGTTTACATGCCTGTTAACACGTCTGTTACATGCCTGTTACACGTCTGTTTACACGCCTGTTACACAGCTGATACAGGTCTGATACAGGTCTGATACACGTCTGTTAACACGTCTGTTAACACATCTGTTTACACGCCTGTTACACAGCTGATACAGGTCTGATACACGCCTGTTACACGCCTGATACACACCTGATACAGGCCTGTTACACGCCTGTTACACAGCTGATACACGCCTGTTACAGGTCTGATACAGGTCTGTTACACGCCTGTTACACGCCTGTTTACACGCCTGTTACACAGCTGATACACGCCTGTTACACGCCTGATACAGGTCTGATACAGGTCTGTTACACGCCTGTTACACAGCTGATACACGCCTGTTACACGCCTGATACAGGTCTGATACAGGGCTGTTAACACGGCTGTTACACGTTTGTTACACGCCTGTTTACACGCCTGTTACACAGCTGATACAGGTCTGTTACACGCCTGTTACACAGCTGATACACGCCTGTTACACGCCTGCACACTGTGGGGGGGACAGAGACAGAGACTTACCCTCTGGACTGACCATTGGTCTTGTTCTCGGCGAACTTCACGTCCAGGACGTCTTTAACGCCGAGCTTCATGGCCATCATGATCAGATCCGTATCCGATGTCCACTGCGGTCAGAACCCAGAGTCGGATCAGACACCACACAATACCCCCCCCCCCGCAACCTTCACACTCACTGCCAGCTTTGTTAGGTTCTCCTTCTCGTCTTTATCTAATTCAGACGTCTCCAACTCGCTGACCACGTGTTCTAAAAACATCCGTCTTTACCCAACATTCTCTGACTGAACCATCCAACACTGACCTTATTTCATTTCATCACCACATGAGGGCGGCACGCCGGCTTAGTGCTTTGGCATGTTCTCCTCTCAGCACTAGGGATCCCCGGTTCGAATCCCCATCTGGGTGGAGTTTCCATGTTCTCCCCGTGTCTGCGTGGGTTTCCTCCGGGTTCTCTGGTTTCCTCCCACAGTCCAAAAACATGGATCAAGGTCAATTGAGTTCTCCAAATTGCCCCATATAGAGTGTGTCTGTGAGTGTGTGTCCAGTGATAGATTGCCCCCTGTACTGGGTGTATCTGCCCAGCGCCCGAGACGTTCTCCCCTGGATTGATCTAATAAAGTGGCCAGTGAGTGAGCAAGTGAGCGAGTCAGTGAACAAGCGAGTCAGTGAGTGAATGAGTGAGTCAGTGAGTGAGCAAGTGAGTGAGTCAGTGAACAAGTCAGTGAGTGAGTGAGTCAGTGAGTGAGTCAATGAGTCAGTGAGTGAGTCAGTGAACAAGTCAGTGAGTGAGTGAGTCAGTGAGTGAGTCAATGAGTCAGTGAGTGAGTCAGTGAACAAGTCAGTGAGTGAGTGAGTCAGTGAGTGAGTCAATGAGTCAGTGAGTGAGTCAGTGAACAAGTCAGTGAGTGAATGAGTCAGTGAGTGAATGAGTCAGTGAGTGAGTCAGTGAACAAGTCAGTGAGTGAATGAGTCAGTGAGTGAATGAGTCAGTGAGTGAGTCAGTGAGTGAATGAGTCAGTGAGTGAATGAGTCAGTGAGTGAATGAGTCAGTGAGTGAATGAGTCAGTGAGTGAATGAGTCAGTGAGTGAGTGAGTGAGTCAGTGAGTCAGTAAGTGAGTGAATGAGTCAGTGAGTCAGTGAGTGAATGAGTCAGTGAGTGAATGAGTCAGTGAGTGAATGAGTCAGTGAGTGAATGAGTCAGTGAGTGAATGAGTCAGTGAGTGAATGAGTCAGTGAGTGAATGAGTCAGTGAGTGAGTGAGTGAGTCAGTGAGTGAGTCAGTGAGTGAGTGAGTCAGTGAGTGAGTGAGTCAGTGAGTGAATGAGTCAGTGAGTGAATGAGTCAGTGAGTGAATGAGTCAGTGAGTGAATGAGTCAGTGAGTGAATGAGTCAGTGAGTGAATGAGTCAGTGAGTGAGTGAGTCAGTGAGTGAGTGAGTGAGTCAGTGAGTGAATCAGTGAGCGAATGATTCAGTGAGTGATTCAGTTACCCAGCTGAAGAGACCCACGATGACGGTGAAGCGGCCGCTGCGTTTCTTGGGTTCCTCTGAGGGAGAACCTAGAACTTCAGGCTTCACCTCCACCTTCATCTGAGGCTCCAGGTTCACGACGTCCACCGAGCCGGTCAGCACGTCATCATACAGAGCATCAGCCTCGGACTGCAGCGAGTCCTCCGCCTGCGGGGGGCGCACACACACACACACACACACACACACACACACACACACACTTACTGACCGATCACAGAACAGCCGCCAGGAGAACCTCCATTAACAGAGGAGGAACCCGGAGGAGGAACCCAGCATCAATACAGACCTCATATCATCTGCTCCACCTGAGAATCAAACTCAGGACCACCCACCACAGTCCACAGACATGGATTAAAGGTGAATGGCCTCTCTAAATTGCCCCATATAGTGTGTGTGTGACCCACCAGTGATAGATTGGCATCCTGTCCTGGGTGCATCAGCCCAGAGCCCAAAACGTTCTTCCCTGGATGGGCATGGGAACATGGTGGTGTTCTGTGGGGGTTCTCTGTGTTCTTTAGTGTTGACGTTCTGTGGTGTTCTGTGATGTTCTTTGGTCGTGTGGATGTTCTCTGGTGTGGATGTTCTCTGGTGTGGATGTTCTCTGGTGTTCTTTGGTGGTGTTGATGTTCTCTGGTGTTCTTTAGTGTTGGTGTTCTCTGGTGTGGATGTTCTGTGGTGTTCTGTGGTGTTGGTGTTCTGTGGTGTTCTTTGGTGGTGTTGATGTTCTCTGGTGTTCTTTAGTGTTGGTGTTCTCTGGTGTGGATGTTCTCTGGTGTTCTGTGGTGTTGGTGTTCTGTGGTGTTGATGTTCTGTGGTGTTGAGTGGGGTTCTGTGGTGTTCTTTAGTGTTGGGGTTCTGTGGTGTTGATGTTCTGTGATGTTGGTGTTCTTTAGTGTTGATGTTCTGTGGTGTTGGGGTTCTGTGGTGTTGATGTTCTTTAGGGTTGATGTTCTGTGGTGTTGATGTTCTGTGGTGTTGGGGTTCTGTGGTGTTGGGGTTCTGTGGTGTTGGGGTTCTGTGGTGTTGATGTTCTGTGGTGTTGATGTTCTGTGGTGTTGGGGTTCTGTGGTGTTGATGTTCTGTGGTGTTGATGTTCTGTGGTGTTGATGTTCTGTGGTGTTGGGTTTCTGTGGTGTTGGGTTTCTGTGGTGTTGGGTTTCTGTGGTGTTGGGTTTCTGTGGTGTTGGGTTTCTGTGGTGTTGGGGTTCTGTGGTGTTGATGTTCTGTGGTGTTGATGTTCTGTGGTGTTGGGGTTCTGTGGTGTTGGGGTTCTGTGGTGTTGATGTTCTGTGGTGTTGGGTTTCTGTGGTGTTGGGTTTCTGTGGTGTTGGGTTTCTGTGGTGTTGGGTTTCTGTGGTGTTGGGTTTCTGTGGTGTTGGGTTTCTGTGGTGTTGGGTTTCTTTAGGGTTGATGTTCTGTGGTGTTGGGGTTCTGTGGTGTTGATGTTCTGTGGTGTTGGTGTTCTTTAGGGTTGATGTTCTGTGGTGTTGGTGTTCTGTAGTGTTGAGTGGGGTTCTGTGGTGTTCTTTAGTGTTGGTGTTCTGTAGTGTTGATGTTCTGTGGTGTTGATGTTCTGTGATGTTGATTTTGGGGTTCTGTGGTGTTGGGGTTCTCTCACCTCCTCCGGGTTTACGTCTCCGTAAATATCGTCCTGCTCCGCCGCCATGACTGAGAGGAGCCCGGTGTGAGTGCGGGTCTGGGTCCCGGTCCGGTTCTGGGGTCCGGTTCTCGGTTCTGGGGTCCGGTTCTCGGTTCTGGGGTCCGGTTCTCGGTTCTGGGGTCCGGTTCTCGGTTCTGGTTCTGGGGTCCGGTTCTCGGTTCTGGAGTCGGTTCTGCAGAGTGGGAGCAGCCCCGTGTTCGGTTCTGAATCGATGTGAAGCTTTGATTCGGACAGCGCTGTCCGCTCAGCGCCGCTGCAGCTGCACATACACAGCGGCTCGGGCTGTTTTCTCCACCTGCTTTGAGTCAAACCCCGCCTTCCTGCGCTGTCATTGGCTGATAATGCACCTCATCTGCGCTGCGATTCGCTGAAACTAAAAGCGGGGTTTTACCAGCCAATAGGAATCCTTACAGAGCAAAACGGGTTCATTAAAAAACTACAATTTGCTCCGGTATGTAACCCAGAAAGCGGTCCGGCAGAAACACGAAGCGCGCTGATTCTTACACGATATACGGTTTCATTTTACTTTAATGATAATTCTTTCCGATATTAAACCATATGCACACCGCTCTGTATAACTGCAACGTCATCAAATAAATAAAAAAACATCTTATTTTATTATATAAAAAAAAGAAACGTTCCACAAACGTAAAGAACTACAAATCCCATAAAGTCTGTCAGCGGCTGAACAAATCAGAGCGCGACGTTACATCCGGGTCATCGAGCGCGATGGAGTCGCGGCTGTGTTTCAATCCACAAACTCTCGCCCTAAATAGTGTGTAAGAAGGAGGCAGGATTGAGGGAGAAAGGCCGGCGATGAGGAGCCGTTTCGGGCGGTTTGGGACGCAGCCGGCGGGACCTGACTGAGGCGATCGAACAGGTCACAATGCTGCCGAGCGCCGTCACGCGAACCGTGAGTGTTAATTAATTAACTCTTAATTAATACCGCAGTCAGTAATTAATTTATACCGCAGTCAGTCATTAATATTAGGACCAAAAAGCGAGCTTTATAGATAGCGGGCGTTTAGTTTTAACCGACCAGGTAGGTGGATGTAGGTTCTCTCATATAAAAGGACTGTTATTAATATTATTATGACTAATTATAATATTATTAATTATATAGATTACACCTTCAGAATGATAATTAAAGTTCACTCATCCACAGCACCTCCAGCGCCACCTGTGTGTGTGTTTACAGTGTGATTAGGGTGGAGGTCACACGTTACCTCAGTTATTATTGTTAAGATAAAGGTGTATGAAGTGTAATTAAGCTCATTAAAGGTCATTAAAGGTCAGTAAATGAATCTCACTGGTTGCCATGGTTTCATTCTTCTTCATTCCGCTGTAGATTTGTTAGTGTGTGTGGTGCGTCGATGCTGTAATCGGTCAGTAGAGGGCGCTGGTGCAGTTAGAGGAAGGGACTCTGCTGTAGTTCAGCTGTTTAAAGCTCCATCTCTGTCCTCGTCCCTGCAGCTGCTGGGTGGTGTCCTCAGGGCGTCCCTGCGTCCGGCCGCTCCGCTGGCAGCGGGGGGTCGGTGTTACCGCGGCGACGCCTCTGACCCCGGGCCGGTGGACATTCCACTGCCCGCGTGGACGGAGAGGACGGACGAGCCGCTGGACGTTAAGAGGAAGCGTCTCCTGTATGAGAGCAGGAAGCGGGGGACGCTGGAGAACTGCATCCTGCTCAGGTAGCGCTACACACACACACACACACACACACACACACACACACACACACACACCTGCATCAGTGAGGAGACACACACACACACACCTGCATCAGTGAGGAGACACACACACACACACCTGCATCAGTGAGGAGACACACACACCTGCATCAGTGAGGAGACACACACACACACACACACCTGCATCAGTGAGGAGACACACACACACTGCATCAGTGAGGAGACACACACACACCTGCATCAGTGAGGAGACACACACACCTGCATCAGTGAGGAGACACACACACCTGCATCAGTGAGGAGACACACACACCTGCATCAGTGAGGAGTCACACACACACACTCCACACACACACCCACACACACACACACAAACACACTCACCTGCATCAGTGAGGAGACATATATAAACACGCGCACACACACACACATACATAATACACACACACACATACATAATACACACACATTATACATACACAATACACGCACACACACACATACATAATACACACACATTATACATACACAATACACGCACACACACACATACATAATACACACACACGCACACACACACACATACATAATACACACACACACACACACATACACACACCTGTATCAGTGAGGGAGTGGTCGTGAGCAGAGGACCTGTCTGCAGAAATGTTATGTCATGTGATCTGGTGATCTGGATCTGGTCATGTGATCTGGTGATGTGATCTGGATCTGGTCATGTGATCTGGTCATGTGATCTGGTCATGTGATCTGGTCATGTGATCTGGTTGTTATGGAAACTCAGGTCAGGTTTATCTTTAGATTTGTTACAGCAGAGCTGCGGTCTCCAAAATAAAAGTCTCTGATGTGTAGAGTATGAATGTGTTGTTCACTTTATCCCCAGCAGGTGGCAGTGTCGCCCCTTTATTAACCCGAGGTCAGACACTGATGTCGGATGAGAGGGCAGGGCTCACAGTCGCAGTTCCAATTCGGCTTGTGCAGTCATGCTGATGCAGAAAATGGGTCTTCCCTCAAATTGGAACCATACGGTTCTCCCAGATGTCTCCTTCACCTGACTTCATAGTTGGCGCACTCCGTGGCACTTTGGCCGTTTGTGCAGTGTGTGTGTGTGGGGGGGGGGGTATGTCCCCGATCCGGTGCAGGATGCATTCTCAGGACGGCGTCCTCTGCTCTGCTGTCCCTCCCGCAGTACGTTTGCGCAGCGCCACCTGGAGGCTCTGAGTGAGAGTCAGCTGCAGCAGTACGACCGTCTGATCAACCAGCCCACCAACGACTGGGACATCTACTACTGGATTACAGGTCAGAGGGTCACCTGACCACCCGCCAGCCAATCAGCATCTCACACCCTCACCTGCACTCATGTTCAGACACCTGCTTACAGCAACACAGCAACACAGCGTTACCATGGAAACCAAACTTCACTTCACATCACATGACATTCATTGGGCCCCCTTCTTTTGCTGGTCTACCTTCTCCCACTAGGAAAAATCTTTCGCAAACATAATATAAACTTCCATTGTTACGCGGATGACACCCAGCTCTGCCTCTCGAGTAAGCCCTCCTCCAATTTTCCCTCACCCTCTCTTACTAACTGTCTATCTGACATCAAATCCTGGCTCTCTCTTAACTTTCTCAAATTAAATGGAGATAAGACAGAGGTACTCCTTGTTGGCACCAAGTCCAACCTCTCTAAAGCAAATAATTTTTCCCTTTCTATCAACAGCTGTTTAGTCTCCCTGTCTGCTCAGGTAAAGAGCATGGGTGTCCTCCTGGATAACACCTTGTCATTCAAATCACACATTAACAATATCACTCGCTCAGCTTATTTCCACCTCCGAAACATGAATCGTCTACGCCCTTCTCTCTCTTCTCACACTGCTGCTATTCTGGTTCATAGTCTCGTCACCTCTCGCCTGGACGACTGTAATTCTCTTCTTTATGGTCTTCCTCTGAAATCATTACACAAACTCCAAATGGTTCAGAACTCAGCGGCACGTATCATCACAAGAACTCCTTCTCATCATCATATCTCTCCTGTTCTGCATCAGTTGCACTGGCTCCCGGTTACTCAACGTATTCATTATAAAATATTACTCCTCACTTTCAAAGCCATCCTCCACCTTGCTCCTCCGTATATCGCAGATCTGATCACGGTTACCTCTCACCCACGATCACTGAGATCTTCCGCCTCTACACACCTGTCTGTTCCCACTATGCGCCTTTAGCACCATGGGAGGTAGAGCCTTCAGTAGCTCTGCCCCTAGACTATGGAATGCTCTGCCTCCCGACTTAAGGAAATTGGACTCCATATCACAGTTTAAGTCGAGTCTCAAAACGCACCTTTTTAGAATTGCTTATAATCTCTGATTTTATTTCCTCTATCTTTTAATTTATTTTCTACTTAAATTTATTTTACTATGATTAGACTGATTGCCTTATTTATTATTGATGTTTTATTGTTTTTTCTTTGTAAGGTGACCTTGAGTGTCCAGAAAGGCGCCATCAAATAAAATGTATTATTATTATTATTATTATTCATTTACTCTCTCTCTCTCTGTCTCTCTCTCTCTCTGTGTCTCTGTCTCTCTCTCTCTCTATCACTCTCTCTGTCTCTCTCTCTCTGTCTCTCTCTCTCTCTCTGTGTCTCTCTCTCTGTGTCTCTCTCTGTGTCTCTGTCTCTCTCTCTCTCTCTCTATCACTCTCTCTGTCTCTCTCTCTCTGTCTCTCTCTCTCTGTCTCTCTCTCTATCACTCTCTCTGTCTCTCTCTCTGTGTCTCTCTCTGTCTCTCTCTGTCTCTCTCTCTCTGTCTCTCTCTCTCTCTCTCTGTCTCTCTCTCTGTGTCTCTCTCTCTCTCTCTCTCTGTCTCTCTCTCTGTGTCTCTCTCTGTCTCTCTCTGTCTCTCTCTCTCTCTCTCTGTCCCCTGCTGTCTCTCTCTCTGTCCCCTGCTGTCTCCCTCTCTCTGTGTCTCTCTCTCTGTGTCTCTCTCTCTCTCTCTCTCTCTCTCTCTGTCTCTCTCTCTCTCTCTCTGTCTCTCTCTCTCTCTCTCTCTGTCTCTCTCTCTGTCTCTCTCTCTGTGTCTCTCTCTCCCCTGCTGTCTCTCCCCCCCCCGCCCCGCCCCTCAGAGGTGAGACCGGTCCCTGATGTCTATCAGACGGAGGTGATGGACCTTCTGAAGGAGTTCACTAAGAACAGACAGATGGAGCAGCGACTGGACGCCCCCAACCTGGAGTACCTGGACCCGGCCCACTGACCGTCCCCTGACCAGCGGGGGGCGCTCTGTCAGAGTCGTGTAAACGAGTGTGTGTGTGTGAGTGTGTGTGAAGTTCAACTGTGATGGTTCTCTAAAAAACCTGAATAAACTTTGGTTCCTGCTGTGGTTCCTCACATGGTTCCTGCTGTGGTTCCTCCCGTGGTTCCTCCTTTGGTTCCTCCCGTGGTTCCTCTAGCGTCTCTGTCTCACTGACCCGATCCGAACCCGTGACCCGGTCAGTCCCATTCAGCAGGTTCAAACAGCAGGCTGTGTCTCTCTCTTCTCTCTGGCGTCTCTCTCTTTTATGTCTCTCTTTGTCTCTTTCTCTTTTATCTCTCGCTCTCGCGTCTCTCTCTCCCTTTATCTGTCTTTGTGTCTCTCTCTCTTGCTGTGTCTGCTTTCTCTTTTATGTCTCTCTGTCTCTGTCTCTCTCTTGCTGTGTCTGCTTTCTCTTTTGTCTCTCTGTCTCTCCGGCGCTGTGTCTTCTTTCTCAGGTAATCATGCTGATCTTTTATCTTCGGGAGGACGAGCTGCTTTGAGGACGATGCAGAGACTCGTCCACTTCATCTGTCCTGCCTTGTTGTTGGGCGAGCGAGAGCGAGCGAGAGAGAGAGAGGAGAGAGAGTTTTTCAGAGAGAAGGTTGCTGCTGCTCTGTAAATAATAACATCTTCAGCTGAATGAGACGGAGGGACGGAGAACGCTGGGGGGGGGGCTCCTTTACTTTAGAACGTTCTCTACAGAACCTCAGATCCAACGCTACTGAAGAACAGGGAGAACATGCCAAGTTTCAGAGCCTGACGTTGTCTGGTGGTTAGTGCGATGCGTCACTGTTGGACGTCTGATCGGTCAGATCCAGCACTGTGTTAAATCTGATGGGTTATTGATCGTTATTGATGGGTTATTGATGGGTTATTGATCGTTATCGATGGGTTATTGATCGTTATCGATGGGTTATTGATGGGTTATTGATGGGTTATTGATCGTTATTGATGGGTTATTGATCGTTATTGATGGGTTATTGATCGTTATTGATGGGTTATTGATCGTTATTGATCGTTATCGATGGGTTATTGATCGTTATCGATGGGTTATTGATGGGTTATTGATCGTTATTGATGGGTTATTGATCGTTATTGATGGGTTATTGATCGTTATTGATGGGTTATTGATCGTTATCGATGGGTTATTGATCGTTATCGATGGGTTATTGATGGGTTATTGATCGTTATTGATGGGTTATTGATCGTTATTGATGGGTTATTGATTGTTATTGATGGGTTATTGATTGTTATTGATGGGTTATTGATGGGTTATTGATCGTTATTGATGGGTTATTGATCGTTATTGATGGGTTATTGATCGTTATTGATGGGTTATTGATTGTTATTGATGGGTTATTGATCGTTATTGATGGGTTATTGATGGGTTATTGATCGTTATTGATGGGTTATTGATCGTTATTGATGGGTTATTGATGGGTTATTGATCGTTATTGATTGGTTATTGATTGTTATTGATCGTTATTGATGGGTTATTGATCGTTATTGATCGGTTCCTTCATGATGTCACAGACCTCGGTCTGAATGAGTTAAAAACAATAATCAATAATCTGATCTTCATTAAAAACATAATCAATAATCTGATCTGATAATCTGAGGAGAGGCGGGCTGTTTGAATGTCAACCAATGGGGAACGAGGACGCATGTCCGTTCTGTTTAATTGGACACGGTCGGGGGTTTAATTTGGGATTCATTATGAAATCGTATGAAAGCTCGACACTTACGATGTTTTCTTACGTTAGAGAAACGCTATGCAAGTTATATAAACATATACTGTTTGGAGAAAGTGGCGGCTTAGTGGTTTGGCATGTTCTCCTCTCAGCGCTAGGGATTCCCAGTATGAATCCCCATCTGGGTGGAGTTTCCATGTCCTCCCCGTGTCCGCGTGCCCCATATAGAGTGTGTGTGTGTGAGTGAGTGTGTGACCAGCGATAGACTGGCGTCCTGTCCCGGGTGTATAGACCCAGCCCGAAACGTTCTCCCCTGGATGGACATGGGGAACCCCCCCCCCCCCCCCCCCCCCCCCGACCCTAATATGGGATAAAGCGGAAGATAATGGATGGATGGAAGTGATTTAAACATATACTGTTTGGAGAAATACAGGAACGTCGTTCCCTTTAATAAATCCCATTAAAGAACCATCTGTTCTGTTGAATTGTACGTGTTTTTACGTTTTTAGTTGCGTTCTGTTTTATTTTATTGCTAAAGGGGCGGAGCAGAGATGTGTCTTTTTGTTTTAAGTTCTTTTAGACGACCCTGATGCATCGGTGTCCCACATTGTCCCACACGAACAGTGAATTGTTGAATTGGAATCTGGTCACCCTAGTAACAGGATTGCGGTTTCTCTAACCATCACACTGCCCTCTAGTGTCAAAATGACAGAAGACAGTTTGTAAACAGTGTAACAGCTTTAGTGCTGATCTCTGTTTATTCATTCATTCATTATCTCCCGCTTTATCCTCTATTAGGGTCGCAGTGGGGTTCCCCATGTCCATCCAGGGGAGAACGTCTCGGGCGCTGGGCAGATACACCCAGGACAGGACGCCAATCCATCGCTGGACACACACTCACTCACACACACACTCTATATGGGGCAATTTGGAGAATTCAATTGACTTGATCCATGTTTTTGGACTGTGGGAGGAAACCGGAGAACCCGGAGGAAACCCACGCGGACACGGGGAGAACATGGAAACGCCACCCAGATGGGGATTCGAACCGGGAATCCCTAGTGCTGAGAGGAGAACATGCCAAACCACTAAGCCACCGTGCCGCCATCTCTGTTTATATGAATCTGTAATTAATAATTAAATGAATGTATTGTATATCACACACTGATTCCAACGTGAAGCTCAGAGCGGGGGGGGGGGGGGTTAATGAGGTCACACGGCTCAGCCAATCAGATTTAAGGAGGTGACCGATTTGATTTGTAATATGATGTTTTTTTATAATAAATTAAACATAGAATAATAAGAACGTTCTTATTACCGATATTAGGATTAATTACGGTTGTTAATTGGTGGTGCTGTAATTAGTGTGCGGGTTCTGGGTTCTGGGTTCTGGGTTGGCTTTCAGGGGACTGTACAGGTGTGTTCTGTGTGTGCTCTCCTGGTACCTGTCAGCTCCTCCCACATTCTGAGAACCTGCTGATGGAACTCTGGAAGGGATGCATCGGGAAGACGATCTGTAGCAAACGGAGTGTGTGTGTGTGTGTGTGTGTGTGTGTGTGTGTGTGTGTGTGTGTGTGCGAGCGGGACTCTGAGAGTGTGTGTACGGCGTGCACGTGATTGAGCGACCAATCAGCTCCATCTGAAACAGGTGGGTGGAACCTGAGTGGAACCTGATGGGTTCTCGTGGGTTGTGTGCGGGTGCGATGGGCTGTGCAGCTATGTCATCTCTAACATGGCTCGACAGATGAGAGAGACAGAGGACGAGAGAGACAGAGAGAGAGAGAGAGACAGAGAGAGAGACAGGGAGAGAGAGAGACAGAGAGAGAGAGACAGAGACACAGAGAAAGAGAGAGAGAGAGAGAGACAGAGAGAGAGAGAGCTGCCAGAGTGGAACGGCGGGGCGCCGCGCGGAGTGGCTGGCTGTGGGTTCTCCTGCACGCGTGAGACGGGAGGTGGAGTGAGACGGGAGGTGGAGTGAGACGGGAGGCGGTGTGGGGTCCACAGTCGGATGGTGAGGTTCTGAGGTTCCGGCTGAGGGAGGAGGTGCTGAGGGAGCAGAGAGGAGCGCTTTGGTGAACACCGGGAGAGCAGGAGGAAGAGGAGGAGGAGGAGGAGACGCAGCCATGCGCCTGAACCGAGACGCCGAGGACGCCAAAGGTGAGCGAGAGACATGCCCTTACCTTCACCCCCCCCTCTCTCTCTCTCTTCAGTGATGCCACAACGCGCAGTGATTTCACGTGCCAACAGGTTTCTATAGTAACCCCCGCTGTTACCCCCCGCTGTTACCCCCCGCTGTCCCCCCGCTGTCCCCCCGCTGTCCACCGCTGTTACCCCGGTGTTCCCCGGTTTTCCCCCGCTGTTCCCCCCGCTCTCCCCCCGCTGTTCTCCGTGTCCGGCGCGCCGCTCTTTCCGCCGCACGCGTGGCTCTGCTCCGTTCAGCGCCGTCAAGACGCGCACAAGGTCAACACACACACACACACACACACACACACACACACACACACTCCATCAACACACACTCCATACACACACCCTCCATCACGTGTGGTCACTTCGGCGCGCGGCAGCAGGTGTGTGTGGGGGTGCTGAATCTGATGGGGGGGGGGGGTGTATTTGGATTCCAGTCATGATGAGTGAGGTTCTGAGGGTCTCAAGGTCTGGGGGTCTGAGGTTCTGAGGGTCTCAGGGTCTGGGGGTCTGAGGGTCTCAGGGTCTCAGGGTCTGGGGGTCTGAGGTTCTGAGGGTCTCAGGGTCTGAGGGTCTGGGGGTCTGAGGCTCTGAGGTTCTGAGGGTCTCAGGGTCTGGGGGTCTGAAGTTCTGAGGGTCTCAGGGTCTGGGGGTCTGAAGTTCTGAGGGTCTCAGGGTCTGGGGGTCTGAAGTTCTGAGGGTCTCAGGGTCTGGGGGTCTGAGGTTCTGAGGGTCTCAGGGTCTGAGGGTCTGGGGGTCTGAGGCTCTGAGGTTCTGAGGGTCTCAGGGTCTGGGGGTCTGAAGTTCTGAGGGTCTCAGGGTCTGGGGGTCTGAAGTTCTGAGGGTCTCAGGGTCTGGGGGTCTGAAGTTCTGAGGGTCTCAGGGTCTGGGGGTCTGAGGTTCTGAGGGTCTCAGGGTCTGGGGGTCTGAGGGTCACAGAGTCTGAGGGTCTGGGGGTCTGAGGTTCTGAGGCTCTGAGGTTCTGAGGGTCTCAGGGTCTGGGGGTCTGAAGTTCTGAGGGTCTCAGGGTCTGAGGGTCTGGGGGTCTGAGGTTCTGAGGGTCTCAGGGTCTGGGGGTCTGAAGTTCTGAGGGTCTCAGGGTCTGAAGGTCTGAAGTTCTGAGGGTCTCAGGGTCTGAGGGTATCAGGGACTTGGGGGTCTGAGGGTCTCAGGGTCTGGGGGTCTGAGGGTCTCAGGGTCTGGGGCCTGGGGGTCTGAGGGTCTGAGGGTCTCAGGGTCTGAGCTTCTGAGGGTCTCAGGATCTGGGGGTCTGAAGTTCTGAGGGTCTCAGGGTCTCAGGGCCTGAGGGTCTCAGGGTCTTGGGGTCTCAGGGTCTGAGGGTCTGAGCTTCTGAGGGTCTGAGGGTCTAGGGTTCTGAGGTTCTGAGGTTCTCAGGGCCTGAGGCTCTGAGGGTCTGAGGACATGAGAAGTGATGACAGAGTGGACGGTGTGGTTCTGATGTCAGAGTGGACGGTGTGGTTCACGGTGGGGGGGACGGTGTGGGGGCGGGGTCAGGGGGACGGTGTGGGGGCGGGGTCAGGGGGACGGGGTGGACGCTGAGACACTTGGAGCTTCAGGCTGGAGTTTCTATAAAAAGCTCAGAGCTGATGCATCATGGGAAACGCCGGCTATTATTATCCCAGCGTAGCGGCGCAGCTCGGCGTCCACCCTGCAGACGCATCACAGCGGTCACCTGACCGATCCGGGTCACCTGACCGATCCGGGTCACACAAGGACAGCACCACAGGGTCGGGGGGGTGGGGGGGCGGGGGGGGGAGTTAATTGTGCACTGTCTGAACGCAGAGTTAATTACAGCGTGCCTCGTTAGCTTCAGGGTGGTGGTGTCTCATTACAGCTGCACTGTTCTGAACAACCTCCCACACCTACCACCCAAACCCAGCGGGGGGGCGGGGGGGCGGGGGCGGGGGCGGGGGCCTAACTGCACCACCACGTTCCAAAAAACACTTCACTGATTTAAAAACCCAAAACATCAAAGAACCACACACTGCACAACATCAAAGAACCACACACACTGCACAACATCAAAGAACCACACACTGCACAACATCAAAGAACCACACACTGCACAACATCAAAGAACAACACACTGCACAACATCAAAGAACCACACACTGCACAACATCAAAGAACAACACACTGCACAACATCAAAGAACCAGACACTGCACAACATCAAAGAACCACACACACTGCACAACATCAAAGAACCACACACTGCACAACATCAAAGAACCACACACTGCACAACATCAAAGAACCACACACTGCACAACATCAAAGAACCACACACTGCACAACATCAAAGAACCACACACTGCACAACATCAAAGAACCACACACTGCACAACATCAAAGAACCACACACTGCACAACATCAGCATTTACACTGCGCTTACACTGCATTTACACTGAACTTACACTGCACTTAACCAGCACTTACACTGCATTTAACCAGCACTTACACTGCGCTTACACTGCGCTTACACTGCATTTACACTGAACTTACACTGCATTTAACCAGCACTTACACTGCATTTACACTGAACTTACACTGCATTTACACTGAACTTACACTGCATTTACACTGCGCTTACACTGCATTTACCCAGCACTTACACTGCACTTACACTGCATTTACACTGCGCTTACACTGCACTTACACTGCATTTACACTGAACTCACACTGCATTTACCCAGCACTTAAACTGCATTTACCCAGCATTTACACTGCATTTACCCAGCACTTACACTACACTCACATTGCATTTACACTGCATTTACATAGTACTCACACTGCATTTACACAGCACTCACACTGCATTTACAAAGCACTCACACTGCACTCACACTGCACCCACCCTGCACTCACACTTCACCCACCCTACACTCACACTGCACCCGCCCTGCACTCACACAGCACTTAAACACACTGCACACTGCATTTACCCAGCACTTACACTGCATTTACACTGCACTCAAAATGCATTTAACCAGTACTTACACTGCATTTACCCAGCATTCACACTGCATTTACCCAGCACTTACACTGCATTTACACTGCACTCACACTGCATTTACCCAGCATTTACACTGCATTTACCCAACACTTAAACTGCATTTACCCAGCATTTACACTGCATTTACCCAGCACTTACACTGCACTCACATTGCATTTACACTGCATTTACATAGTACTCACACTGCATTTACACTGCATTTACACAGCACTCACACTGCATTTACACTGCATTTACACTGCGCTTACACTGCATTTCACCAGCACTTACACTGCATTTAAACTGCACTTACACTGCATTTACACTGCGCTTACACTGCACTTACACTGCATTTACACTGAACTCACACTGCATTTACACTGCATTTACCCAGCACTTAAACTGCATTTACCCAGCATTTACACTGCATTTACCCAGCACTTACACTCCACTCACATTGCATTTACACTGCATTTACATAGTACTAACACTGCATTTACACTGCATTTACACAGCACTCACACTGCATTTACAAAGCACTCACACTTCACTCACCCTGCACTCACACTGCACTCACACTGCACCCACCCTGCACTCACACTGCACTCACACTGCATTTACACAGCACTCACACTGCATTTACAAAGCACTCACACTTCACTCACCCTGCACTCACACTGCACTCACACTGCACCCACCCTGCACTCACACTGCACTCACACTGCACGCGCCCTGCACTCACACAGCACTTAAACACACTGCACACTGCATTTACCCAGCACTTACACTGCACTCACACTGCATTTACCCAGTACTTACACTGCATTTACCCAGCATTTACACTGCATTTACCCAGCATTTACACTGCACTCACACTGCATTTACCCAGTACTTACACTGCATTCACACTGAACTTACACTGCACTCACACTGCATTTACCCAGCACTTACACTGAACTCACACTGCATTTACCCAGCACTTACACTGCACTCACACTGCATTTACACTGCATTTACCCAGCACTTAAACTGCATTTACCCAGCATTTACACTGCATTTACCCAACACTTAAACTGCATTTACCCAGCATTTACACTGCATTTACCCAGCACTTACACTGCACTAACATTGCATTTACACTGCATTTACACAGCACTCACACTGCATTTACAAAGCACTCACACTTCATTCACCCTGCACTCACAGTGCACCCACCCTACACTCACACTGCACTCACACTGCACCCGCCCTGCACTCACACAGCACTTAAACACACTGCACACTGCATTTACCCAGCACTTACAATGCATTTACCCAGCACTTACACTGCATTTACACTGCACTCACACTGCATTTACCCAGCACTTACACTGCACTCACACTGCATTTACCCAGCACTTACACTGAACTCACACTGCATTTACCCAGCACTTACACTGCATTTACACTGCGCTTACACTGCATTTACACTGAACTCACACTGCATTTACACTGCATTTACCCAGCACTTAAACTGCATTTACCCAGCATTTACACTGCATTTACCCAGCACTTACACTACACTCACATTGCACTTACACTGCATTTACACAGCACTCAAACTGCATTTACAAAGCACTCACACTGCACTCACACTGCACCCACCCTGCACTCACACTGCACCCACCCTACACTCACACTGCACTCACATCGCATTTACAAAGCACTCACACTGCATTCACACTGCACCCACCCTGCACTCACACTGCACCCACCCTACACTCACACTGCACTCACACTGCACGCGCCCTGCACTCACACAGCACTTAAACACACTGCACACTGCATTTACCCAGCACTTAAACTGCATTTACCCAGCATTTACACTGCATTTACCCAACACTTAAACTGCATTTACCCAGCATTTACACTGCATTTACCCAGCACTTACACTGCACTAACATTGCATTTGCACTGCATTTACATAGTACTCACACTGCATTTACACAGCACTCACACTGCATTTACAAAGCACTCACACTTCACTCACCCTGCACTCAAAGTGCACCCACCCTACACTCACACTGCACCCGCCCTGCACTCACACAGCACTTAAACACACTGCACACTGCATTTACCCAGCACTTACACTGCATTTACACTGCACTCACACTGCATTTACCCAGCACTTACACTGCACTCACACTGCATTTACCCAGCACTTACACTGAACTCACACTGCATTTACCCAGCACTTACACTGCATTTACACTGCACTCACACTGCATTTACCCAGTACTTACACTGCATTTACACTGCGCTTACACGGCATTTACACTGCACTTACACTACATTTACACTGCACTCACACTGCATTTACCCAGCACTTACACTGCACTTACACTGCATTTACCCAGCACTCACACTGCATTTACACTGCATTTACACTGCACCCACACTGCATTTACACTGAACTTACACTGCATTTACACTGCACCCACACTGCATTTACACTGCACTCACACTGCATTTACACAGCACTCACACTGCATTTACACAGCATTTACACTGCACCCACACTGCACTCACACTGCATTTACACAGCATTTACACTGCACCCACACTGCACTCACAATGCATTTACACTGCACTCACACTGCATTTACACAGCATTTTCACAGCACTTACACTGCACTCACACTGCACTCGCTCTGCACTCACACTGCACTCGTTCTGCACTCACACTGCACTCACACTGCATTTGCACATGCCTCAGCATCAGGTAATCTGGTACAGATTGAACCCGCTGGTCAGCTCTGGTCGGCTCAGCTCTGTTGATGTTCACAGCTGATCGAGGCCTTTATGAGAGAAATAAAGACAGAAGACTGGTCCTGCAGGTGGCTTTAGAACCGGACCGTCCGGCAGAACACCTCTGACCTCAGATCAGAACCCGCTTTAAACCCACGCCCCACGGTCCGACGGCCTCGGCCGCTCAGGGTTCCGCGGTGCTGTTTGAAGAGGCTCGTTAGCGGCGCAGCAGTCAGTGTTTGTCCAACGTCTCATTAATGTAAACACACGGCTGAGCTCATGTCTTATGTCTGAGCGGGTGAGTGTCCCTCTGATGGGGCAATCTGCTGTTTGTTTTGCCCCCGCTGTTTAAACCGGGGGCTCAGACTCTGAGTGCTGTAATAAATAGCAGGCTGTGATTGGTGTCTCACGCCGAGGGTTCCAGTGTTAAAGAACAGAGCGGCGCGGGGGGCGCTGGGGGGGCGCTGGGGGGGTGCTGCGGGGGGCGCTGCGGGGGGCGTCGCTGCGTCCGCTCGGCTCTGTGTGGGAATGTTAAAGCACCACGGCCCCATCTTCTGATACAAGTCTACCTGCTGATAGGCTCTGAAGTCAAAGTTCCAGTTCATGTCAATGGGGTAAAGCTCAGTTTTAATATATAATTTATTTTATATTATGGCGGCACGGTGGCTTAGTGGTTTGGCATGTTCTCCTCTCAGCACTAGGGATTCCCGGTTCGAATCCCAATCTGGGTGGAGTTTCCATGTTCTCCCCGTGTCCGCGTGGGTTTCCTCCGGGTTCTCCGGTTTCCTCCCACAGTCCAAAAAACATGGATCAAGTCAATTGAGTTCTCCAAATTGCCCCATATAGAGTGTGTGTGTGTGTGAGTGAGTGTGTGCCCAGCGATAGATTGCCCCCTGTCCTGAGTGTATCTGCCCAGTGCCCGAAACGTTCTCCCCTGGATGGGCATGGGGAACCCCCCCCCCCGCCGCGACCCTAATAGAGGATAAAGCAGAAGATAATGAATGAATGAATTTGATATTATTTCAGTTTTGAATGATGATGATCTTCACAGAAGGTTTCTTCATTAAAAACACTCGGTTCTTTGGTTCTTTGGTTCTTTGGGGTTCAGATTTAGAACACTGTGTCCACGCTGCAGAGCCAAAGAGTCAAAGGTACCTTCATAAAATTGTTCCTATCCCGTCTGATGGGGGTCACTGCGTGGGCTCAGTCCACTCAATCACAATAAACCAGTGAGATTTGGGTGTGATTTGAGGGGGTGCAGTTAAAGTGAGGGGGGGGGGTTCAGTGGGAGTGGGGGGGTTCGGTGGGAGTGGGGGGGGGGGGGTTCAGTGGGAGTGGAGGGGGGTTTGGTGGGTGGGGGGGGGGGTTCGTGGGGGGGGTTCAGGGGGAGTGGGAGTGGGGGGGGGTTCAGTGGGAGTGGGGGGGGTTCAGTGGGAGTGGGGGGGGTTCAGTGGGGGGGGGGTGCAGTGGGAGTGGAGGGGGGGTGCAGTGGGAGTGGGGGGGGTTCAGTGGGAGTGGAGGGGGGGTTCAGTGGGAGTGGAGGGGGGGGTTCAGTGGGAGTGGAGGGGGGTTGCAGTGGGAGTGGAGGGGGGGTTCAGTGGGTGGAGTGGAGGGGTGGGTGGGGTTCAGTGGGAGTGGGGGGGGGTGCAGTGGGAGTGGGGGGGGTTCAGTGGGGGGTTCAGTGGGAGTGGAGGGGGGGTTCAGTGGGAGTGGAGGGGGGTTCAGTGGGGAGTGGGGGGGGTTCAGTGGGAGTGGAGGGGGGTTCAGTGGGAGTGTGGAGGGGGGTTCAGTGGGAGTGGAGGGGGGGTTCAGTGGGAGTGGAGGGGGGTTCAGTGGGAGTGGTGGGTGCAGTGGGGGGGGGGGGTTCAGTGGGAGTGGGAGGGGGGGCGTTCAGTGGGAGTGGGGGGGGTTCAGTGGGGAGGGGGGTTCAGGGGAGTGGGGGGGGTTCAGTGGGAGTGGAGGGGGGTTCAGTGGGAGTGGAGGGGGGGTTCAGTGGGAGTGGAGGGGGGGTTCAGTGGGAGTGGAAGTGGGGGGGGTTCGGTGGGCGTGGGGGGGGTTCGGTGGGAGGGGGGTTCAGTGGGAGTGGAGGGGGAGGGGGGGGGTTCAGTGGGAGTGGAGGGGGGTTCGGTGGGAGTGGGGGGGGTTCGTGGGGGGGGGGGGTTCGGTGGGAGTGGGGGGGTTCAGGTGGGCGTGGGGGGGGTTCGGTGGGAGTGGGGGGGGTTCAGTGGGAGTGGGGGGGTTCAGTGGGAGTGGGGGGGGTTCAGTGGGCGTGGGGGGGGTTCAGTGGGAGTCCTGTTTACATGCACAGGATGAGTAACTGCCCCCCCTGAACCCTGAGGTGAACGGGTCAGACGTAGTTAAAGGACATCTGAAATTCTGTTCTCCGTTTGCATGTTCTCCTCCATCCATGCAGAACCTTCTGGTGCTGCTGTCTCACTGAGTGGAGGGAACCTGCTTTAGAACCTACTTTAGAACCTGCATCTGAGTGATTAGGGTTCAGCAGCAGACCCCGTCCTCCGTCCTCTCATGAGGGTCACATGTTTCATAACTGCCCTGCGCTGAGAGAACACCACGGAGGTCACGCCCTAACGATGTCAGTAAATCACCTGAAGGTGGCGCTGGACGCTGAGGCTGTCTCCACATTTCATTAACAAAACCATAAAAGTTGCTGCCCTCTGACTCGGGTTCTTGACCCCTGACCCCGGGCCTCTGTTTCAGGATTGATTATTGATTTACACTGAGGCTGGAGAACCCGGGACTCACTGGTCATCATGATCTCAGAGTCGATGATGATGATCAATAACTACGTTTAGCATCTCAATAGAACGGACGAGAACAAGAACCCGGAAAACCATGGAACCCGGGATTATCTGATCCAAGCATGTAGAAGCTTCAATAGGGAGGTTAGAACCATGGAACCTTGGATGGGTTTGTTTGTTCATCTATACTATCAGAAGAACCCATCACACCCCATCAGAACCCATTAGACTCCATAAGAACCCAACAGAACCCATTGGAACCCATTAGACAACTCAAGCACCCATCAGAACCCATTAGACACCTCAAGAACCCATCAGAACCCATTACACTCCTCAAGAACCCATCAGAACCCATTAGACTCCTCAATAACCCATCAGAACCCATTAAACTCCTCAAGAACCCATCAGAACCCATTAGACTTCTCAAGAACCCATCAGAACCCATTAGACTCCTCCAGAACCCATTAGAACCAATCACAACCCATTAGACTCCTCAAGAAGACATTGGACCCCTTAATGAACCCATAACAAGCCATCAGAACCCTTCAGCATGTCGGTGGAATGTGGGAGGAAGGTGGAGACTCTCTGTCCTGTGTTCTCTCCAGCTGGGAATGGAACCCAGAACGTTCTAATACACACACACACACTCTGACCTAAAGGTAATTCAGGTCCAGTTGACTTATCTTGTTTTTGAGACGTGGTTCAGGATTCAAACCCAGGAACACTGAGACAGAGACGAGACAGAGTGAGACAGGCGAGACAGATTGAGTGAGACGGATTGAGACAGAGACGAGACGGAGTGAGACGGAGACGAGACGGAGTGAGACGGAGACGAGACGGAGTGAGACGGAGACGAGACGGAGTGAGACGGAGACGAGACGGAGTGAGACGTAGATGAGATGGAGTGAGACGGAGATGAGACGGAGTGAGACAGACGAGACGGAGATGAGACGGAGATGAGACGGAGTGAGACGGAGACGAGACAGAGTGAGACGGAGATGAGACGGCGTGAGACAGAGACGAGACGGAGTGAGACGGAGACGAGACGGAGACGAGACGGAGTGAGACGGAGATGAGACGGAGTGAGACGGAGATGAGACGGAGTGAGACAGAGACGAGATGGAGTGAGACAGAGACGAGATGGAGTGAGACGGAGACGAGACGGAGTGAGACGGAGACGAGACGGAGTGAGACAGACGAGACGGAGTGAGACGGAGTGAGACAGAGACGAGACGGAGATGAGACGGAGTGAGACAGACGAGACGGAGATGAGACGGAGACGAGACGGAGTGAGACAGACGAGACGGAGATGAGACGGAGACGAGACGGAGTGAGACAGACGAGACGGAGATGAGACGGAGACGAGACGGAGATGAGACGGAGATGAGACGGAGATGAGACGGAGTGAGACAGAGACGAGACGGAGTGAGACAGACGAGACGGAGATGAGACGGAGACGAGACAGAGTGAGACAGAGACGAGACGGAGTGAGACGGAGATGAGACGGAGTGAGACAGACGAGACGGAGATAAGACGGAGATGAGACGGAGTGAGACGGAGACGAGACAGAGTGAGACGGAGATGAGACGGCGTGAGACAGAGACGAGACGGAGTGAGACGGAGACGAGACGGAGACGAGACGGAGTGAGACGGAGATGAGACGGAGTGAGACGGAGATGAGACGGAGTGAGACAGAGACGAGATGGAGTGAGACAGAGACGAGATGGAGTGAGACGGAGATGAGACGGAGTGAGACGGAGACGAGACGGAGTGAGACAGACGAGACGGAGTGAGACGGAGTGAGACAGAGACGAGACGGAGATGAGACGGAGTGAGACAGACGAGACGGAGATGAGACGGAGACGAGACGGAGTGAGACAGACGAGACGGAGATGAGACGGAGACGAGACGGAGTGAGACAGACGAGACGGAGATGAGACGGAGACGAGACGGAGATGAGACGGAGATGAGACGGAGATGAGACGGAGTGAGACAGAGACGAGACGGAGTGAGACAGACGAGACGGAGATGAGACGGAGACGAGACAGAGTGAGACAGAGACGAGACGGAGTGAGACGGAGATGAGACGGAGTGAGACAGACGAGACGGAGATGAGACGGAGATGAGACGGAGTGAGACGGAGTGAGACAGCAAGCTGCAGCTAAAGAGAGAGAGACTCGGGGGTGTGATCTCAGTGAGGTAAACAGTCGTGTGTGTTGAGGTGGAGAGACACACACACGGTCCAGGGTTTGAGTCCGGGGGGACGGGTGGAGGGGACGGGGGGACGGGTGGAGGGGACGGGGGGACGGGGGGACGGGTGGAGAGAGTTTGTTCTGTGTAGCCTCTGTGTGTTTTGGAGCCTATCCCAGCAGCCAGGCCATCAGGAAAACGGGGATCTTTTCAAACCTTTAATTCATGATTTTGGAGTGAGGGAGACAAATCCAGACACAGACATGGGGAGAACATACAAAATCACAGAGGGACACATGTCGGCTCGGAACCCGGGACCGTCTCTCTGTGAGCGCGGTTATTTATTTCATTAGACGTCGCCGTGACGATGACGAACGACTGCAGTCCCACACACGCCAGCCTGAGACCCACACGGTTCCACGGTTCCATGGTTCCACGGTTCCACTGTCACCTCAGTGCCACACCCCTGAGAGCAGAGTGAGTTCCGTCTCCATCAGCGTCACACCGGACGTCTGGAGCCTGAAATCCACAGTGACCACGGGGGGTCTCACCAAACTGAGAGATGAATGTTTGGTATGTTCTCCTCTGACTGCAGTCCCTCCTCACAAGCTCCACCTCCAGCAGCTACAACAGTACCATGCTGCATCCACTCTGCATCATCAGGGTTCATCCTCTGCTGATCTCATATAGAACCAAAGATCAGGAACCAAACCAGGAACCAGGATTTAGAAGCTTCATTAAGGAGGTTGGAACCATGAAACATTGGAGGGGTTTGTTTCTTCATCTGTACTATCAGGAGAACCCATCACACCCCATCAGAACCCATCAGAACCCATTGGACCCCTTAAGAACCCATCAGAACCCATCAGCGGTATCTCAGTGGTCAGGGCGTTGGGTTATCAATCTGAAGTAAACGTCATGCGTTCCTCCGACGCTCTGCACGGCGTGGATGCAGCCGCTGGACCGTGGAAGCCGTCCCATGAAGTTCTCCCTCTGAGCTCATCTGAAGGACACGTGAAGTTTGGAGTTCTGTAGCGATGGACTCTGCAGAACGTCGGCGACCTCTTGGCTCTCTGACCCCCGTCCGTCAGGTTCCGTGTTCTACCACTCGGTGGCCGAGTCGCCGTCGTTCTCAAACTCTTCCGTGTTCTTCTAGTCCAGCTGACGGTGGACTAACTGTGGAGCGAGGAACCATCACGCCTGGATTAGTTCCACAGGTGGTGTTCTATAATTCACTGAGCTCCTCAGAGAACCGTTCTTTCAGCAACGTTTGTAGAACCTGTCTGCTGTACACCAACCAGGACCGTCAGCAGGGGGTGGAGGGTGGGTGGGGCAGTGTGCAGGGTCACCTGAGGGCTCACCTGGAGGATGAGGAAGCGTGGTGGAGTTTGATTGGGTGGAGGTTCATGTTAAGTGACCGGTCTGTGGTTCATGATGGCGTGCTGGAGGAGGTGCTGGAGGAGGTGCTGGAGGAGGAGCTGGAGGAGGTGCTGGAGGAGGTGCTGGAGGAGGAGCAGGAGGAGGTGCTGGAGGAGGTGCTGGAGGAGGAGCTGGAGGAGGTGCTGGAGGAGGTGATGGAGGAGGTGCTGAAGGAGGAGCTGGAGGAGGAGCTGGAGGAGGTGCTGGAGGAGGAGCTGGAGGAGGTGATGGAGGAGGAGCTGGAGGAGATGCTGGAGGAGGAGCTGGAGGAGGTGCTGGAGGAGATGCTGGAGGAGGTGCTGGAGGAGGTGCTGGAGGAGGTGCTGAAGGAGGAGCTGAAGGAGGTGCTGGAGGAGGTGCTGGAGGAGGAGCTGAAGGAGGTGCTGGAGGAGGTGCTGGAGGAGGTGCTGGAGGAGGAGCTGAAGGAGGTGCTGGAGGAGGAGCTGGAGGAGGAGCTGGAGGAGGTGCTGGAGGAGATGCTGGAGGAGGTGCTGGAGGAGGTGCTGGAGGAGGTGCTGGAGGAGGTGCTGGAGGAGGTGCTGGAGGAGGTGCTGGAGGAGGAGCTGGAGGAGGTGCTGGAGGAGGTGCTGGAGGAGGTGCTGGAGGAGGAGCTGAAGGAGGTGCTGGAGGAGGTGCTGGAGGAGGTGCTGGAGGAGGTGCTGGAGGAGGTGCTGGAGGAGGAGCTGGAGGAGGTGCTGGAGGAGGTGCTGGAGGAGGAGCTGGAGGAGGTGCTGGACTCAGGTCCTCATTGTGCTGATCTCTGGTCCGCTGTGCTGACAGGTGGAGCAGGGTGGAGGCGTGAGAGCATCCACTCCATCATCTGAGCTTGTTTGCATGGTTGCCGTCGCCGACGCTCCCGTTTAATCACCGTTGCTCCTCCCACTGTGTTCCACCTCCTGCAGAGCTGCAGCTCGGTGCATCTGTCCCACAGCGGGAGACCTTTCTAATGGCATTACGTCAGAACGGGTGGAGAACCGGAGCAACCAGATCTCCATCACACGCTCGCAAACCGGATCAGAACCGATTCCACAGAGTCCTTCAGGTTCTCATGATTCAGGTTACATATGAACCGACTGACCCCCTCGAACCCGAGCACTGTACCAACATGATGCTGCCCTGATGGATGACCATGATCCTACAGAACATCAAACTAACCTTCAAATGATCCTCCACCCTTCATCCTTCAGTCTCCATCCATCCAGAACCCCACCCCCCTCCTGATGTTCTCCACCCATTCACAATTCAGGTGGGGTTTTATTAGAATTAAAGCTACGGTGTGGGGGTCGGGTGTGGGGGTCGGGTGTGGGGGTTGGCTGTGGGGGTCGGTGTGGGTTTGTGGCGGTCGGGTGTGGGGGGTCTGGTGTGGTGTGTGTGGGGGTCGGCTGTGGGGGTGGGGTGTGGGGGTTGGCTGTGGGGGTCGGGTGTGGGTGTGGGGTGTGGGGGTCTGGTGTGGTGTGTGGGGTCGGGTGTGGGGGTCGGGTGTGGGGGTTGGGTGTGGGTGTGGGGGTCGGCTGTGGGGGTTTGGGTGTGGGTGTGGTGGTCGTGTGTGGTTGTGGGTGGGTGGGTTGGCGTGTGGGGGTCGTGTGTGGGGGTGGTGTGTGGGGCGGGTGTGGTGTGTGGTTGGGGGTCGTGTGTGGGTGTGTGGGGACCGGGTGTGGGTGTGTGGGTCGGGTGTGTGTGTGTGGGTAGGGTGTGGGGTCGGGGTGTTGTGTGGTTGGTGTGGGGTGTGGGGGATGGGTGTGGGGTCTGGTGTGGGGTGTGTTGTTGTGTCTGGTGTCGGTGTGTTGTTATGTCTGGTGTGGGTGTTGGGTGTGGGTGTGGGGTTGTGGGTGTGGGGTTGTTTTTTTGGTGTGGGGGTCTGGTGTGGGTGTGGGGTACGGTGTGGGTGTGTGGGTCTGGTGTGGGTGTGGGTTGGGTGTGTGGTTGTGGGGGCGGGGTGTGTGGGTGGGGGTCGGGTGTGGGGTTGTGGGGTTCTGGTGTGTTGTGGAGTGTGTGGGGTGTGGTGTGGTGGGTGTGGGTGGTGGGTTGTGTGTGTGTGGTGTGGGGGATGTGGTGTGGGGGTCGGTGTGGGGGTTGGTGTGGGTGTGGGGGTCGGGTGTGGTGTGTGGGGGTCGTGGTGTGGGTGTGTGGGTGTGGTGTGTGTGTTGTGTGGTCGTGTGTTTGGGTGTTTGGGGCTGTTGGGGGGTTGGGGTCGGGTTTTGTGGGGGCAGCCCGACTGTGTTTAACCCCAAGCGAAAAACTCATGTCCCTCCATTGTGGTCCCTGTAGCTGCTGCATTCAGTACAAGTCACTGGACTTGGCCTACAGAAACCATCTCTGGATCTGGGCCCCTCCTCCCTGTCTATTTTTTGTGGACACACTCCCGACTCGTTCACTTGTCCGGTGATGGATCGCCCCCTGGTGGTTCCACCTCACCGAGGAGCTGATTCTCACTCCGTGGCGTTCTCCACTGCAACACGGTGGAACGATCTTCCCCAACTCTGTCCGTAAGGCAGAATCACTGTGTGTCGTTGTGTTTAAGAAAAACTACTGAAGGTGACGCATCTCTTTAAACAAATACCTGTTATAAAAAAAAAAAAAAACCGGGGGGGGGTGCAGAATCGAATAACAATCAGGTTGTGATGAACTTACAGTAGGGAGTGGTTTTTCTCCATGGATTCTGACTTTTGTGGTTTCTCATTTTGGTGTGGTGTTCTTGTGTTGTGGTTTGTGGTGTTTTGTCTCATTTGTTGTGTTGTTCTCATTTGTGGTGTTCTCATTTGTGTGTGTTCTCATTGTTGGTGTTCTCATTTGTGATGGTTTCTCATTTGTAAGTTCGCTTTGGGGGGGTTGTTCATGTTTGACCATTGTTGTGTTAAAAAGTCAAAATCTGCTGAACGACCTAAATGTAAATGTGTAAAAGCTTGTAACTGTAAATGTAATGTACAATGTGTCTGGTGTGGGTGTGGGGGCTCGGGTGATGTTGGGTGTGTGTTGTGTGGGGGTCGTTTGTGTGGGTTTGGGTGTGGGGGGGCCTTGTGTTTGTGTTGTGTGGGGTCATGTGTGGGGTTTGGGTGGTGTGTTGTCGGTGTGGTGTGTGGGACGGTCGGCTTCTGTGGGTTTGGGTGGTGGGGGTCGTGTATGTTGGGGTTGTTGAGTTGGTGTGGGGTTGTGTGTGGGATGTGGGTGTGGGGGGTCGGCTGTGGGGGTGTGGGGTGTGGGGGTCGGCTTGTGGGTTTGGGTGTGGGGTTTGTCTGTCTGTGGTGGGTGGTTGGTGTGAGTTTGGGGGTTGTCGGCTGTTGGGTGTTGGATGTGTTGGGGGTCGTGGTGTGTGGGTGTGGGGGTCGGCTTTGTGGGTTTTGGTTGTTGGGGGTGGGTGTGGGTGGTGGGAGTCTGTGTGGGGGTTGGGTGTGGGTGTGTGGGGGTCGGCTGGATGGGGTGTGGGTGTGGGGTCGGGTTTTGGGGTGTGGGGAGTTGGTGTGTGGGTTGGGTGTGGTGTGGGGGTCCGGGTGTGGGTGTGGGTGTGGGGGTTCGGCTTGTTGTGGCTGTTTTGGCTGTGGGTGTGAGGGTTTCCGGGTGTGGGTTGTGGGGGGTGTTGGGTGTGTTGTGTCCGGGTGTGGGGGTGTGGGTGTGGGTTTGGGGGTCGGCCTGTGTTGGGTCGGTTGGTGTGTGGGGTCGGGCTTAGTGTGTGGTGGGAGTCTGGTGTGGGGGTTGGGTGTGGGTGTGGGGGTCGGGTGTGGGGTGTGGGGGTCGGCTGTGGCTGTGGCTGTGGGTGTGAGGGTCGGGTGTGGGTGTGGGAGTTGGGTGTGGGTGTCGGGTGTGGGTGTGGGTGTGGGTGTGGGAGTCGGGTGTGGGTGTCGGGTGTGGGTGTGGGGGTCGGGTGTGGGGTTTGGGTGTGGGGGTCGGGTGTGGGTGTGGGTGTCGGGTGTGGGTGTGGGGGTCGGGTGTGGGGTTTGGGTGTGGGGGTCGGGTGTGGGTGTGGGGGTC
>JAFMOC010000648.1:142500-147500 GCA_019802505.1 Corydoras sp. C115 | reverse complement strand
TCAGTCCATCAGTCTATCAGTCAGTCCATCAGTCAGTCCATCAGTCCATCAGTCCATCAGTCCATCAGTCAGTCCATCAGTCCATCAGTCCATCAGTCAGTCCATCAGTCCATCAGTCCATCAGTCCATCAGTCCATCAGTCAGTCCATCAGTCAGTCCATCAGTCCATCAGTCCATCAGTCAGTCCATCAGTCAGTCCATCAGTCCATCAGTCCATCAGTCCATCAGTCAGTCCATCAGTCCATCAGTCCATCAGTCAGTCCATCAGTCCATCAGTCAGTCCATCAGTCCATCAGTCCATCAGTCAGTCCATCAGTCCATCAGTCCATCAGTCCATCAGTCCATCAGTCAGTCCATCAGTCAGTCCATCAGTCCATCAGTCCATCAGTCAGTCCATCAGTCAGTCCATCAGTCAGTCCATCAGTCCATCAGTCCATCAGTCCATCAGTCAGTCCATCAGTCAGTCCATCAGTCCATCAGTCCATCAGTCCATCAGTCAGTCCATCAGTCAGTCCATCAGTCCATCAGTCAGTCCATCAGTCAGTCCATCAGTCCATCAGTCCATCAGTCAGTCCATCAGTCCATCAGTCAGTCCATCAGTCCATCAGTCCATCAGTCAGTCCATCAGTCCATCAGTCAGTCCATCAGTCAGTCCATCAGTCAGTCCATCAGTCCATCAGTCAGTCCATCAGTCCATCAGTCCATCAGTCAGTCCATCAGTCCATCAGTCCATCAGTCAGTCCATCAGTCCATCAGTCAGTCCATCAGTCCATCAGTCAGTCCATCAGTCAGTCCATCAGTCCATCAGTCAGTCCATCAGTCAGTCCATCAGTCAGTCCATCAGTCAGTCCATCAGTCAGTCCATCAGTCCATCAGTCAGTCCATCAGTCAGTCCATCAGTCCATCAGTCAGTCCATCAGTCAGTCCATCAGTCAGTCCATCAGTCAGTCCATCAGTCCATCAGTCAGTCCATCAGTCCATCAGTCCATCAGTCAGTCCATCAGTCCATCAGTCAGTCCATCAGTCAGTCCATCAGTCCATCAGTCAGTCCATCAGTCCATCAGTCAGTCCATCAGTCAGTCAGTCAGTCAGTCCAGTCCATCAGTCCATCAGTCCATCAGTCAGTCCATCAGTCCATCATCAGTCAGTCCATCAGTCAGTCCATCAGTCCATCAGTCAAGTCCCATCAGTCAGTCCCCCATCAGTCCATCAGTCCATCAGTCCCAGTCCATCAGTCCCATCCATCAGTCCATCAATCAGTCCATCAGTCAGTCCATCAGTCCATCAGTCAGTCCATCAGTCCATCAGTCAGTCCATCAGTCAGTCCATCAGTCAGTCCATCAGTGATTCAGTGAATCTGAATGAATGAGTCAGTCTATCGGTCAGTCAGTGTTTCAGTGAATGAGTCAGTCTGTCGGTCAGTGAGTGATTCGGTGAGTGATTCAGTGAATGAGTCAGTCTGTCAGTCAGAGAGTGATTCAGTGAGTGATTCGGTGAGTGATTCAGTGAGTGTTTCAGTTAGTGATTCAGTGAGTGATTCGATGAGTGATTCGGTCAGTGATTCGGTCAGTGATTCAGTCAGTGATTCAGTCAGTGATTCAGTAAGTGATTCGGTGAGTGTTTCAGTGAGTGATTCAGTCAGTGATTCAGTCAGTGATTCGGTAAGTGATTCAGTGAGTGATTCGGTGAGTGATTCAGTCAGTGATTGAGTCAGTGATTCAGTAAGTGATTCAGTGAGTGATTCGGTGAGTGTTTCAGTGAGTGATTCGGTGAGTGATTGAGTCAGTGATTCAGTCAGTGATTGAGTCAGTGATTGAGTCAGTGATTCAGTGAGTGATTGAGTCGGTTCAGTATAACAGAGGAGTCATGTTTTGGGGTTTATACTTTGATTTATAAATGTGTTGAAATGTGAAACGAGTGAATCAGAGCAGAGGAGCTCGTTCTGCAGGTGATTAATTAACTTTAATAATTACAGTCATTATCTCAGGATTATTAAGCATTAGAACCTCGACTCTGATGTTTTCATTCAATAAATACCTTCAACAGAACACCGCTGTTTAGAACGTAACGAAGAGACGGACAGCAGGAGAGTGAGTGAAGGCTGACATACAATCACGAGGTGTGGTGGAGGCGAGGTGTGGTGGAGGTGCAGTGCAGTGGAGGTGCGGTGTGGTGGAGGTGCAGTGAAGGTGCGGTGTGGTGGAGGTGCGGTGTGGTGGAGGTGTGGGGTGGTGGAGGCGCGGTGCGGTGGAGGTGCGTTGCGGTGGAGGTGCGGTGCGGTGGAGGCGAGGTGCGGTGGAGGCGAGGTGTGGTGGAGGTGCGGTGCGGTGGAGGCGCGGTGCGGTGGAGGTGCTGTGTGGTGGAGGCGCGGTGTGGTGGAGGCGAGGTGTGGTGGAGGTGCGGTGCGGTGGAGGCGAGGTGCGATGGAGGCGTGGGATCATGGTGTGGTGGAGGCGCGTTGCGGTGGAGGTGCGGTGCGGTGGAGGCGTGGTGTGGTGGTGGAGGCGCGTTGCGGTGGAGGTGCGGTGCGGTGGAGGCGTGGTTGTGGTGGAGGTGCTGTGTGGTGGAGGTGCGTGCGGTGCGGGGGTGGAGGCGTGGTGTGTGGTGGAGGTGCTGTGTGGTGGAGGTGCGGTGCGGTGGAGGCGTGGTGTGGTGGAGGTGCTGTGCGGTGGGGGGCGCGGTGTGGTGGAGGCGCGGGGTGTGGGTGGAGGGGGGCGTGGTGGCCGTTGTGTGGTGGAGGTGCGGTGCGGTGGAGGCGAGGTGCGATGGAGGCGTGGTGTGGGTGGAGGCGCGTTGCGGGTGGAGACGAGGTGCGATGGAGGCGTGGTTGTGGGTGGAGGGTGCTGTGTGGTGGAGGTGCCGGTGCGGTGGGGGAGGCGTTGGTGTGGTGGAGGTGCGTGTGGTGGGGAGGTGCTGTGTGGTGGAGGCGCGGTGCGGTGGGAGGTGTGGTGGGTGGTGGTGGAGGTGCTGTGTGGTGGGCGGGATGGCGGTGGCGTGGTGGCGGATGGAGGCGCGGTGCGATGGAGGCGCGGTGCGATGGAGGCGCGGTGCGGTGGAGGCGCGGTGCTGTAGGCGGTGGTGGAGTCCAGCATGCTGAGTCAGCAGTGATTCAGCGGGGCATTTGAAATGGCAGGGTTCCGCAGGGTTCCGCAGGGTTCCGCAGGGCATGTGGGCTGTTCAGACTGCCCCCCCCCGTGCCCCCATCCCTCCATCACTCACTGTGTGTAAGGAGTGCAGACGTTCTCAGACGCCGCGCGCTCCCGCTCACCGCCGTTTAGCGCAAAAACGCCAGCACAACAAAACACACACATCCACCACGCCCGCCCGCCCGCCCGCTGACGGCTGATTGGAGGAGACCGAGCGAAGCGGCTGACCTTTAGAACCTCACACGGGCGCCGCTAACCGCACCATGTGACCGCCGGTCCGAGGGGCCGATCGGTCCCACCCGAGCCTGATCGGAGTGCCGCGGGGCCGAGGACCGGAACCGGAAACCGGGTTTCCGTCACACACCGCGTCACAGAGGACATTCAGATCACAGACGTGTCGGCGTGGTGGTGGCTCTGTGATTGGCATGTTCTCCAATGTGGGTGGAGTTTCCATGTTCTCCCCATGTCTCTGTGGGTTTTTTGTTTTTTTTCCTCTCCGGGTTCTCCGGTTTCCTCCCACAGTCCAAAAAACATGGATGAAGGTTCTTCAGCATCATAAATCAATTCTGGTTTTTAAACCGCTGATCGCTGAGTAACAGGATTCCGGTTTCTCTAACCATCAAACGCTGCCCTCTGGTGTCCAAATCACAGAACGCAGGTTCTAAAGAGTGTAACAGCTTCAGTGCTGATCGCTGTTTAGAACGTAACGAAGAGACGGACAGCAGGAGAGTGAGTGAAGGCTGACATACAATCACGAGGTGTGGTGGAGGCGAGGTGTGGTGGAGGTGCAGTGCAGTGGAGGTGCGGTGTGGTGGAGGTGCAGTGAAGGTGCGGTGTGGTGGAGGTGCGGTGTGGTGGAGGTGTGGGGTGGTGGAGGCGCGGTGCGGTGGAGGTGCGGTGCGGTGGAGGTGCGGTGCGGTGGAGGCGAGGTGCGGTGGAGGCGAGGTGTGGTGGAGGTGCGGTGCGGTGGAGGCGCGGTGCGGTGGAGGTGCTGTGTGGTGGAGGCGCGGTGTGGTGGAGGCGAGGTGTGGTGGAGGTGCGGTGCGGTGGAGGCGAGGTGCGATGGAGGCGTGGTGTGGTGGAGGCGCGTTGCGGTGGAGGTGCGGTGCGGTGGAGGCGTGGTGTGGTGGAGGCGCGTTGCGGTGGAGGTGCGGTGCGGTGGAGGCGTGGTGTGGTGGAGGTGCTGTGTGGTGGAGGTGCGGTGCGGTGGAGGCGTGGTGTGGTGGAGGTGCTGTGTGGTGGAGGTGCGGTGCGGTGGAGGCGTGGTGTGGTGGAGGTGCTGTGCGGTGGAGGCGCGGTGTGGTGGAGGCGCGGTGTGGTGGAGGCGTGGTGTGGTGGAGGTGCGGTGCGGTGGAGGCGAGGTGCGATGGAGGCGTGGTGTGGTGGAGGCGCGTTGCGGTGGAGACGAGGTGCGATGGAGGCGTGGTGTGGTGGAGGTGCTGTGTGGTGGAGGTGCGGTGCGGTGGAGGCGTGGTGTGGTGGAGGTGCTGTGTGGTGGAGGTGCTGTGTGGTGGAGGCGCGGTGCGGTGGAGGTGTGGTGTGGTGGAGGTGCTGTGTGGTGGAGGCGCGGTGCGATGGAGGCGCGGTGCGATGGAGGCGCGGTGCGATGGAGGCGCGGTGCGGTGGAGGCGCGGTGCTGTAGGCGGTGGTGGAGTCCAGCATGCTGAGTCAGCAGTGATTCAGCGGGGCATTTGAAATGGCAGGGTTCCGCAGGGTTCCGCAGGGTTCCGCAGGGCATGTGGGCTGTTCAGACTGCCCCCCCCGTGTCCATCCTCATCACTGTGTAAGAGTGCAGACGTTCTCAGACGCCGCGCCGCTCACCGCCGTTTAGCGCAACGCCAGCACAACACACAC
>JAFMOC010000648.1:127500-135000 GCA_019802505.1 Corydoras sp. C115 | reverse complement strand
GACGATTGGAGCGGGGGACGATGCTTGGGGACGATGCTTGGGGACGATGCTTGGGGACGATTGAGCGGGGGACGATGCTTGGGGACGATTGACGATTGGAGCGGGGCTTGACGATGCTTGGGGACGATGCTTGGGGACGATTGGAGCGGGGGACGATGCTTGGGGACGATTGAGCGGGGGACGATGCTTGGGGACGATTGGAGCGGGGGACGATGCTGGGGATTGAGCGGGGGACGATGCTTGGGGACGATGCTTGGGGACGATTGGAGCGGGGGACGATGCTTGGGGGACGACGGGGATGCTTGGGGACGATGCTTGGGGTACGATTGGAGCGGGGGACGATGCTTGGGGACGATGCTGGGACGATGCTGGGGGACGATGCTTGGGGACGATTGAGCGGGGGACGGCTTGGGGACGATGCTTGGGACGATTGAGCGGGGGACGATTGGAGCGGGGACGATGCTGGGGGGACGATGCTTGGGACGATTGAGCGGGGGACGATGCTTGGGGACGATGCTTGGGACGATTGGGAGCGGGGACGATGCTTCGGGGACGATGCTTAGGGACGATTGAGCGGGGGACGATGCTTGGGGACGATTGAGCGGGGGACGATGCTTGGGGACGATGCTTGGGGACGATTGGAGCGGGGGACGATGCTCTGGGGACGATGCTGGGACGATTGGACGATGCTTGGGGACGATTGATGATGAGCGGGGGAATGCTCGGGGACGATGCTTGGGGACGATTGAGCGGGGGACGATTTGAGCGATGGGACGATGCTTGGGGACCGATGCTGGGGGGGTACGATTGAGCGGGGGACGATGCTTGGGACGATGCTTGGGGACGCGGGGGACGATTGCGTGGGGACTGCTTGGGGACGATGCTTGGGGGACGATTGAGCGGGGGACGATGCTGGGGGACGATGCTTGGGGACGATTGAGCGGGGGACGATGCTTGGGGACGATTGAGCGGGGGACGATGCTTGGGGACGATTGAGCGGGGGACGATTGGAGCGGGGACGATGCTGGCGGGGGACGATGCTTGGGACGATTGAGCGTGGGACGGGGGGGGGACGATGCTTGGGGACGATTGCTTGGGGACGATTGAGCGGGGGACGATGCTGGGGGACGATGCTTGGGGACGATTGAGCGGGGGACGATGCTTGGGGAACGATTGAGCGGGGGACGATTGGAGCTTGGGGACGATGCTGCGGGGACGATGCTGGGGACGATTGACGGGGGACGATTGGAGCGGGGGGGACGATGCTTTGGGACGATGCTTTGGGGACGATTGAGCGGGGGACGATGCTGGGGGACGATGCTTGGGGTGACGATTGAGCGGGGACGATGCTTGGGGACGAATTGGAGGGGGGGACGATTGGAGCGGGGGGACGATGCTGGGGGACGATGGCTTGGGGACGATTGGGAGCGGGGGACGATGCTGGGGAACGATGGCTTGGGACGATGCTTGGGGACGATGTGAGCGGTGACGATGCGGTGGGACGATTGAGCGGACGATGCTTGGGGACGATTGAGCGGGGGACGATGCTTGGGGACGATTGGAGCGGGGGACGATTGGAGCGGGGGACGATGCTTGGGGGGACGATGCTTGGGGACGATTGAGCGGAGCGATTGGGGGGGACGATTGGAGCGGGGACGATTGGATGCTTGGGGACGATTGCTTTGGGACGATGCTTGGGGACGATTGAGCGGTGGGACGATGCTTGGGGACGATTGGAGCGGGGGACGATGCTTGGGGACGATTGGAGCGGGGGACGATTGAGCGGGGGACGATGCTTGGGGACGATTGAGCGGGGGACGATTGCGGGTGGGGGGAGCGGGGACGATGCTTGGGGACGATTGAGCGGGGGACGATGCTTGGGGACGATTGAGCGGGGGACGATGCTTGGGGACGATGCTTGGGGACGACTGAGCGGGGGACGATGCTTGGGGACGATGCTTGGGGACGATTGAGCGGGGGACGATGCGGGGACGTGCTTGGGGACGATTGGGGACGATGCTTGGGGACGATTGGAGCGGGGGACGATGCTGGGGGACGATGCTTGGGGACGATTGGAGCGGGGGATGCTGGGGGACGATGCTTGGGGACGATGAGCGGGGACGATTGCTTGGGGACGATTGGAGCGGGGGACGATGCTTGGGGACGATTGAGCGGGGACGATTGGATTAGCGGGGGACGATTGCTTGGGGACGATGCTTGGGGACGATTGAGCGGGGACGATTGGAGCGGGGCTTGGGGACGATTGGAGCGGGGGACGATGAGCGGGGGACGATGGAGCGGGGGACGATGCTTGGGGGACGGAGCGGGGACGATGCTTGGGGACGATTCGAGCTTGGGGACGATGCTTGGAGATTGGAGCGGGGGACGATTGAGCGGGGGACGATGCTTGGGGACGAGCGGGGGGACGTGCTTGGGGACGATTGAGCGGGGGACGATTGGAGCGTGGGACGATGCTTGGGGACGATTGAGCGGGGGACGATGCTTGGGGACGATGCTTGGGGACGATGCTTGGGGACGATTGAGCGGGGGACGATGCTTGGGGGACGATGCTTGGGGACGATTGAGCGGGGGACGATGCTGGGGGACGATGCTTGGGGACGATTGGAGCGGGGGACGATTGGAGCGGGGGACGATGCTTGGGGACGATGCTTGGGGACGATGCTTGGGGATGACTGGAGCGGGGGACGATTGGAGCGGGGGACGATGCTGGGGGACGATGCTTGGGGACGATGCTGGGGGACGATGCTGGGGGACGATGCTTGGGGACGATGCTTGGGGACGATGCTGGGGACGATGCTTGGGGATGAATTGGAGCGGGGGACGATTTGGAGCGGGGGACGATGCTTGGGGACGATGCTTGGGGACGATTGGAGCGGGGGACGATTGAGCGGGGGACGATTGCTTGGGGATGATGCCTTGGGGGGGACGATTGGAGCGGGGACGATGCTTGGGGACGATGCTTGGGGACGATGGAGCGGGGGACGATTGAGCGTGGGGGACGATGCTTGGGGACGATTGACTTGGGGGACGATGAGCTTGGGGGACGATGCCTTGGGGGAGATGCTTGGGGACGATTGGAGCGGGGGCGCGATTGAGCGGGGGACGATGCTTGGGACGATTGAGCGGGGGGACGATGCTTGGGGACGATTGGGAGCGGGGACGATGCTTGGGGACGATTGGAGCGGGGACGATTGAGCGGGGGACGATGCTTGGGGGGACGATTGAGCGGGGACGATTGCGGGGGACGAGGAGCGGGGGGACGATGCTTGGGGACGATTGAGCGGGGACGATGCTTGGGGACGATTGAGCGGGGGACGATTGGAGCGGGGGACGATGCTTGGGGACGATTGAGCGGGGGACGATGCTTGGGGACGATGCTTGGGGACGATTGGAGCGGGGACTATGCTGACGATGCTTGGGGACGATTGGAGCGGGGGGGACGATGCTTGGGGACGATTGGGGGACGATGGGGGACGATGCTTGGGACGATTGGAGCGGGGGACGATGCTGGGGAGGACGATGCTTGGGGACGATTGAGCGGGGGGACGACTTGGGGGATTGCGCGGGGGGGACGATGCTTGGGGACGATTGAGCGGGGACGATTGGAGCGGGGGACGATTGAGACGGGGACGATGCTGCGCTGACGATTGGGGGCGGGGGGCGATTGGAGCGGGGACGATTGCTGGGGACGATTGAAGCGGGGTGACGATGATGGGGGACGAATGGGATGCGGGGGGACGATCGCCTTGGGGACGATTGAGCGGGGGACGATCTGGGAGCGCTTGGGGACGATGCTTGGGGGGGATTGGAGCGTGGGACGATTGGAGCGGGGGACGATGCTGGGGACGATTGGGGACGATGCTTTGGGGACGATTGAGCGGGGGACGATTTGAGCGGGGGACGATGCTTGGGGACGATTGCTTAGGGGGACGACTTGGGGACGATGCTTGGGGGACGATTGGAGCGGGGACGATGCTTGGGACGACGATTGGCGGGGGGGGGACGATGCTTGGGGACGATGCTTGGGGACGATTGAGCGGGGGACGATGCTTGGGGGACGATGCGGGGGACGATGCTACGATGCTGGGGACGATGCTGGGGGACGATGCTTGGGGACGATGCTTGGGGACGATGGAGCTGGGGGGACGATTGGGAGCGGGGGGGACGATGCTTGGGGACGGATGCTTGGGGACGATTGCTTGGGGGACGATGCTGGGGGACGATGCTTGGGGACGATTGGGGACGATGCTGGGGGACGATGCTTGGGGACTGGATGCTTGGGGACGATTGCTTGGGGACGATGCTTGGGCGACGATGCTTGGGACGACGATTGGAGCGGGGGACGATGCTTTGGGATGACGAAGCGGGGACGATATGGAGCTTGGGGACGATGCTTGGGGACGATGCTGGGGACGATGCTTGGGGACGATGATTGGGGACGATGCTTGGGGACGATGCTTGGGGACGATTGGAGCGGGGGACGATGCTTGGGGACGATGCTTGGGGACGATTGGAGCGGGGGACGATGCTGGGGGACGATGCTTGGGGACGATTGAGCGGGGGACGATGCTTGGGGACGATGCTTGGGGGACGATTGGAGCGGGGGACGATGCTGGGGACGATGCTTGGGGACGATTGGAGCGGGGGACGATGCCTGGGGACGATGCTTGGGGACGATTGCTGGGGGGACGATGCTGGGGGACGATGCTGGGGGACGATGCTGGGGGACGATGCTGGGGACGATGCTTGGGGACGATGCTTGGGGACGATGCTTGGGGACGATTGAGCGGGGGACGATGCTTGGGGACGATGCTTGGGGACGATGCTGGGGGACGATGCTGGGGGACGATGCTGGACATTCTAATTGAATGTCTGAATGTCTTCCAGCATTGGAACCCCCGCCGCGGGGTTCTGCTCTGGTTCCAGAGCTGCTGATGTTCTCCAGGAGGAACCTTTTTTCTGATGAACTTATTTGCCCTCATTATTGGGATTGTTTCTGATTTCACCTTTAATTCTCTCTGTGGTGCATGCTGGGAGTTCGGGGGGGAATGGGTGGAGGTGGAGGTGGAGGTGATGTGAGTGCAGATGTTTTTTTTTTTTTTTTTTTTTTTTTTTTTTTTTTTTTGTTTTTTTTTTTTTTTTTTTTTTTTTTTTTTTTTTTTTTTACTGTGAGAACATCACAGCTGACCCATCGGCGACGCTGCGATGACCCTGTGCGACCAGGCTGGGTTCTAGAGCCGAGCTCCGGTGTGTGTTGGGACTTGTGAGGACCGAGGCTCCGCAGTGTATCCTCCACCCTGATTGGACTCCTTCAGCGTTCTCGTCCTCGTTCGTCTCGCTCTTCATTTCTGTAACACCAAAAAAGCCAGACAGGAGAACGCAGCGGCGTCTGCCCCGCCCACAGGGAGGGGAACCCGTCAGCTGGCGCCCCCCAGTGGCAGCTGTGGAAAACCTCGGTCTCCATCAGCCTCTGTTTTATTGACGGTCCTGTCTGTGTCTCTGTCTCTGCAGGTTCCCTCTCTCTGGGTGTCTTGCTGGTGTCTCTCAGCGTGACGGTGTGTGTGGTGTGGCTCGTGGTTCTCTGTGGGCTCTGCGGGTGGTGCCAGCGCAAACTGGTGAGTGAGAGAACCGGACTGACCTCGGTGTCTGACCTCGCAGACCAGCTGTAAGTCCATCAGCGGGCTCTCTGGGTGGAGGTGGGCGGGGCAGCGGGTCGATTGACGTTTGTTGGTGGGACGTCCTGGACGATCTCAGACTCGTTGGCTTTGCTTTGAAGTTGGAGTCTGTGGACTCTGAGGACTCGGTGGAGTGGGAGGAGTCAGAGGAGTGGGTGGAGTCAGAGGAGTCAATGGAGTGGGTGGAGTCAGAGGAGTGGGTGGAGTCAGTGGAGTCAGAGGACTCGGCGGAGTCAGAGGAGTTGGTGGAGTCAGAGGAGTGGGTGGAGTCAGAGGAGTGGGTGGAGTCAGAGGAGTGGGTGGAGTCAGAGGAGTGGGTGGAGTCAGATAACTCAGAGGAGTGGGTGGAGTCAGAGGAATGGGTGGAGTCAGATAACTCAGAGGAGTGGGTGGAGTCAGAGGAGTGGGTGGAGTCAGAGGAATGGGTGGAGTCAGATAACTCAGAGGAGTGGGTGGAGTCAGAGGAGTGGGTGGAGTCAGAGGAGTGGGTGGAGTCAGAGGAGTGGGTGGAGTCAGTGGTTTTCCAGCAGGATGAATGGAATCCGGGGTTTGAAGCGGACTGAAGACGTCTGCAGCGAGCAGGAAGCTGGATAGGATGATCAGTCTGCGGAGTTATTGGATAAGTTGGTGGATTAGTCTGAGGAGTGATGGAGTGGTGGGGGGGTGGAATGTCAGAGGATGTGGGGGGTCAGGAGAATGTGGGGGGGTCAGAGAATGTGGGGGAGTGGAGAATGTGGGGGGGAGAATGTGGGGGTGGGAGAATGTGGGGGGGAGAATGTGGGGGGTGGAGAATGTGGGGGGTGGAGAATGTGGGGGGTGAGAATGTGGGGGGTGGAAATGTGGGGTGGAGAAGATGTGGGGGGGTGGAGAATGTGGGGGTGGAGAATGTGGGGGGTGGAGAATGTGGGGGGTGGAGAATGTGGGGGGTGGAGAATGTGGGGGGTTGGAGAATGTGGGGGTGGAGAATGTGGGCGTGGAGAATGTGGGGGGTGGAGAATGTGGGGTGGCTGAATGTGGGGGGTGGAGAATGTGGGGGTGGAGAATGTGGGGGGTGAAGAGAAATGTGGGGGGTGGAGAATGGGGGGGTGGAGAATGTGGGGGTGGAGAATGTGGGGGTGGAGAATGTGGGGTGGGACAGGGGGGTGGAGAATGTGGGGGTGGAGAAATGTGGGGGGTGGAGAATGTGGGGGGGGGTGGTAGAATGTGGGGGGTGGAGAAATGTGGGGGTGGTGGAGAATGTGGGGGTGGAGAATGTGGGGGTGGGAAAGAATGTGGGGTGGGGTGGAGAATGTGGGGGGGGTGGAGAATGTGGGGGGGGTGGGACAGGGGGGTGGAGAATGTGGGGGTCGAGAATGTGGGGGTGGAGGAATGTGGGGGGTGGAGAATGTGGGGGGGGTGGAGAATGTGGGGGGTGGAGAGAATGGGGGGGGAGATATGTGGGGGGGGGTGGAGAATGTGGGGGTGGAATGAATGGTGGGGTGTGGCGCATGTGGGGGGTGGAGAATGATTTGTGGGGTGGGGAGAATGGGGGGGTGGAGAATGTGGGGTGGGGAGAATGTGGGGGGTGGAGCATGGGGGGGTGGAGAATGTGGGGGTGGAGAATGTGGGGGTGGAGAATGTGGGGGGTGGAGAATGTGGGGGGGGTGGAGAATGTGGGGGGTGGAGAAGTGGGGGGTGGAGAATGTGGGGGGGGTGTGAGAAATGTGGGGGTGGAGAATGTGGGGGGGTGGAGAATGTGGGGTGGAGAATGTGGGGGTCGGAGAATGTGGGGGGTGGAGAATGTGGGGGTGGGGGGGGGGTGGAG
>JAFMOC010000648.1:112500-117500 GCA_019802505.1 Corydoras sp. C115 | reverse complement strand
CCCCTCACCCCCGCCCCCGCCCCCGGGTTTCCTCACAGATCGCCTCACCCCCGCCCCCGGTCCTCACAACACCTCACCCACCGCCCCGCCGGTCCTCACAGTCCCTCACCCTCGCCCCCAGGTCCTCAACAGAAGACCCTCACCCCGCCCCCCGGTCCTCACAACACCTCACCCCCCCCCCACCCGGTCCTCACAGTCCCTCACCCCGCGCCCGGTCCTCACAGCCCCTCACCCAGCCCCCGGTCCTCACAGTCCCCACCCACGCCCGCCGGTGTCCTCACAGTTCACCTCATCACCGCGAGGGTCCTCACAGTCCCTCACCCCGCCCCCGGTCCTCACAGTCCCTCACCCCGCCCCCGGTCCTCACAGTCCACCTCACCCCGCCCCCGGTCCTCACAGTCCCTCACCCCGCCCCCGGTCCTCACAACACCTCACCCACCGCCCGGTCCTCACAGTCCCTCACCCAGCCCCTGGGGTCCCTCACAGTCCCTCACCCCGCCCCCCGGTCCTCACAACACCTTCACCCCAAGCCCCGGTCCTCACAGCACCTCACCCCCGCCCCCGGTCCTCACTAACCAACACCCTCACCCGCCCCGGTCCTCACAGCACCTCACCCCGCCCCCCCCGTTCCTCACAGTCCCTCACCCCGCCCCCGTTCCTCACAACAACCACCACCTCCCGCCCCGGTCCTCCACAGTCCCTCACGCACCCATCCACCGGTCCTCACAACAATCCCGATCTCCGAGTGGAGTTTGCAACACCGTTTCTTCCCCCTGTGTTCACGTGGGTTCTCCTCCAGGTTCTCCTCGGTTTTCCCTCCCCCCTCACACACAGCCCCCTCCTCCTCAACAATCCCACACGTATTCAAGGTACACATAGAATGTTGTTAAATGCTGGCCCCCATACCTGATTGTGTCTGTGTGTGAGTGTGCATGTTCTGTTATTGTTCCAGTGAAGATTGGTCCCCTCTGGTACTGGGTCTATCTTCCCAGCACTAACGAGTACGTAGTTCAAGGTCACCTGGAGACATGGAGAACCCCCACCACCCGAGAGCGGTTACCCCTGTTTTGTAGGACTAGGGTGTAACTGCGTGTGGGGTGAGTGTATTCTCTAATGGATACGTCCCCCCCTGTCCTGGGTGTCTCTGTTTAGCGCAGCCCGTTCTCCCGCAGGTTTCGGAGAACTCCTCCCCCCCCCTGTAAAGGGGAACCACGACTCTCCAGGTGCGGATACTGGAGGGTGTGTTGGAGTGCGATGTGGAATGCGTGTCGCCTGCGAACAATCTTAGACGTGCCGGCCCGTAATGGCCCCTCGTCTATTGCCGCAGCATCGAGAAGTGACAGCACATCAGTCGAGCTGTCCACGACCTCCACGCTGGAGCACATCGCCCCGTCGGCGTGCCGGCCCCGTGCCCCTCCGACGTGTTAGAGCCTCCACAGCCCCTGAAACCTACGGCGGCTGACCAGGCCGTCAATGTACCCTCCCGGCTACCTCAGAGAGCCCATTGTGGGTGCAGTATACACCAGTTTGACATAACTCGCTGCCTTCGGGGGCCGGAAACGCCGGGCAGCGGGGAGGCACGCGGGCCGGGGGGCGGGGCAGCCCGTCCACCGCAGGGGCCTCACGCTACAGAGCGGGGACAGGGGCCCGATCCCGCTCCAATCCCGGCAGCTGGGACCACATGGTGGGGCAAATACGCAACAGAGGCATGGACGTCAAATCCTATCCCTGTCAGTAGAGTAAATCACCAGCGGAAATAAAAACCATTGGTCGAGACTCTGTGTGACGAACGGTTGGCGGTAAGTTTGAATGTCGGCTCCCCCGGGGGGGGGTAATGCACAGAAGAAAATGAAAAATGGGTGTGCATGGTGTGGGTGGACAGGTGGGGGTGTGTGGGTGAGGGGTGGGGGACCGGTGGGGCTGTATGGCACAGGGGGGTGTGGGTGAAAAGGGTGGGGGATGGGGGAGTCCGAACAGGCCGACGGACAAAATCAGTTGAATCTGATGTACGCTCGTCTGTCTGTTTATTACTGTAATACACTCTGATACCTGCAGGGGGCCCTCAGGAACGCCTCCTCAGAGGGGCGGAGTCAGAGGTGGCCCTCATATGAAATTTCAACCGGCCCTCGTCTCCCAAAACACATCTGCTCCAGATGTTCAGCACACCCTCAGAACTCAGACACACGTGGCTTGGCATGTTCTCCATGTTAGTGGTTTGGCATGTTCTCCTCTCAGCGCTGAGGATTCCCGTTTCGAATCCCCATCTGGGTGGAGTTTCCATGTCCTCCCCGTGTCCGTGTGGGTTTCCTCTGGGTTCTCCGGTTTCCTCCCACAGTCCAACAACATGGATCAAGGTGAATTGAGTTCTCCAAATTGCCCCATATAGCGTGTGTGTGTGTGTGTATGAGTGTGTGTTCAGTGTTTGATCGGCCCCCTGTTCTGGGTGTATCTGCCCAGCACCCGAAACGTTCTCACCCCCCCCCCCCCCCGCGACCCTAATAGAGGATAAAGCTGAAGATGACGGATGGATGGCTGAGGTTCGGGAGGTCATGTGATTCCCAGCAGCCTGTACGTGGGGATTTGGTATATTCTCCCCATCTCCCTGTTTGTGGGCATGTTCGTTCTGTGGAGAACACATCCTCTGTGAGGATGAGGATGACAGACAGATGATGGCGGACAGGATGTTCTGTCTGTGTGAGTGTGTGTGTGTGTGTGTGAGTGTGTGTGTGTGAGTGTGTGTGTGTGTACAGGTCTGGCCAAGGTCAGCCACCGATATAAATCAGCACGTGCAGCTGCTATCAGATGGACTCCACACGGCACTGATCTGTGTTCAGCTTCATTACACCCAGACAAGAGAGTGTCACTGAGAGAGGGGGGGGGCGAGAGAGAGAGAGAGAGAGGAGGAACACAGAGAGAGAGAGAAGAAGGAGAGAGAGAAGAGAGAGAGATAGCAGAGAGATAGATAGAGAGAGGAGAGAGAGACAGAGACAGAAGAAAGAGAGAGAGAGAGAGAGAGAGAGAGAGAGAGACAGAGAGGACCGAGAGAGAGAGAGAGAGACAGAGAGAGACGAGAGAGAGAAGAGACAGAGACAAAAGAAGAGAGAGAGAGAGAGAAGAGACAGAGCGCGAGGAGAGAGAGAGAGAGAGAGAGAGAGAGAGAGAGAGAGAGAGAGAGACAGAGACAGAGAGCGAGAAAGAGAGAGAGACAGAGAGAGAGAGAGAGGGAGAGAGAGAGAGAGAGAGACAGAGAGAGAGAGAGAGAGAGGGGGCGTGTGTGAAAGAGAGCATGAGAGTGTCAATACAGAAATAGAATGAGAGAGAGAGAGTGTGTATGAGAATGTGAGAGAGAGAGAGAGAGGGCGTGAGAGAGGGAGTGAGTGTGGTGTGGAGAGATGTGAGAAGAGAGTGAGAGAGGCGAATGTGCAGAGAGAGAGAGAGCGAGAGAGGGATTCACATGTGAGTCCAGGACTGTGAGCTATGAGAATGTGAGAGAGTGAGTATGAGAATGTGAGAGAGAGAGAGAGAGAGAGAGGGAGTGAGTGTGTATGAGAATGTGAGAGAGTGAGTATGAGAATGTGAGAGAGAGAGAGAGAGAGAGAGGGAGTGAGTGTGTATGAGAATGTGAGAGAGTGAGAGAGGGCGTGAGAGAGGGAGTGAGTGTGTATGAGAATGTGAGCGAGAGAGAGGGCGTGAGAGAGGGAGTGATTGTGTATGAGAATGTCAGAGAGTGAGTATGAGAATGTGAGAGAGAGAGAGAGGGCATGAGAGAGAGAGAGGGTGTGAGAGAGGGAGTGAGTGTGTATGAGAATGTCAGAGAGTGAGTATGAGAATCAGAATCAGAATCAGACTTTATTGGCCAAGTATGTTCACACATACAAGGAATTTGTCTTTGGTTCCAATAGCCCACAGTGCACAATAAATGACAGACATACCCAAACTAGCATTCCTCATACACACACACACACAGACACACACACACACACACACACAGACACACACACACACACACACACACACACACACACACACACACACCTGTAAACATAACGGTTGTGCAAGTTGCAGATTGTATTTAAATAAGTGCTAGTGCAAAAACTGTAATGAATAGTTAAGTAGGTGGAGAGGGGAAGAAGGCTGGTTGAGGGTGTGGAGAATGAGTCCAGAGGTATTGTTTTTAATGTTTCAGCTGTCATGAGTGTGATGGCGTTGTGGAAAAAAAGCTTGCTCTCGCATAATCTGGAGTCTTGATCCTCAGCTGACTGAAAAGAAAACTCTGCCGGCCTGAGGGACGATTGACTGGAACAGTGTGATGTCCAGGGTGTGACATGGATCACGGACGATTTCCTCTGCCCGCTTCCCGGTTCTGGCCGTGTGCAGGTCCGGTAGGGAGGGTAGCTTTACGCCGATGGTCCTCTCTGCAGATCTGATGATGCGCTGGAGTCTGTGGGGGTCGTGTCTGGTGGCTGAGCTGCCCCACACTGTGATGGATGCGGTGAGGGCAGGATTGAGTGGGTGGCGGTGTAGAACTTGCACCATCCGCTCCTTGGGCAGGTTGAACTTTCATCAGCTGACGCAGGAAGTACAGTCCTCTGACTGAGCCTTCTTGATGATGGTGCTGATGTTGCAGTCGCCCATTTTAGGTCCTTGGAGATTATTGTTCCCAGGAATTTGTAGGAGTCCACAGCCGTTACAGTTCTGTTGAGGATAGTGAGTGCTGGAAGGGTGGAGGGGCTTCTCCTGAAGTCCCACTCTCATCTCCACTGTTTTGGCTGTGTTTCAGCTCCAGGTTGTTTGTGGTTGCTCCAGAGGACCACACACTCTCCACAACCCGTCTGTAGGCAGACTCGTCACTGTCCCGGATTAGACCGATGGACTGTCAAGATCATCTGCCAAACTTCAGGATTTTGACTGAGGGGTCCGTGAGAGGTACACTCGTTTGTGTACAGTGAGGAAGAGCAGTTGGGAGAGAACAACAGCCTTGTGTGAGGAACTCCTGTGCT
>JAFMOC010000648.1:95000-107500 GCA_019802505.1 Corydoras sp. C115 | reverse complement strand
GAGAACCCAGAGGAAACCCCCGCGGACACGGGGAGAACATGGAAACTTCACCCAGATTGGGATTCGAACCGGGAATCCATAGCATTGAGAGGAGAACATGCAAAAGCACTGAGCCAGCGTGCCGCCCCGGCATGGAGCTTATAAAGTGGTAGCCATGCTTGTAGCAGGGATAGGACACTCCCTCCCGGCCTATCCCGTCTCACACGTCCACGTCGAGGATGAAGCAGCGATACCATATGAGATTAAACAGTTTGGGGAAGGGCTCTGGTTTGATTTAGGATGCGAACTTCAAATAAGAACTGCACGCGTCTGTCAAGAAGACGTTCTGGGGGAAGGACGGGATAGGCCTGCCTCGTCTCTGCGAGTCTGTCTGCTGAATAAACATCCACCTCCGTCCACACGCAGAACACCTCCTCCATCAGAACCTCGGCTTTATTTAGAACTCTGAGACAGGGACACTACACACTCCTTACTTTAAACCTCTCTCTCTGTCTGTCTCTCTCTGTCTCTCTCTCTCTCTCTCTGTCTCTCTCTCTGTCTCTCTCTGTCTCTCTCTCTCTCTCTGTCTCTCTCTCTGTCTCTCTGTCTCTCTCTCTCTGTCTCTCTGTCTCTCTCTCTCTCTCTCTCTCTCTGTCTCTCTCTGTCTCTCTCTCTGTCTCTCTGTCTCTCTCTCTCTCTCTCTCTCTCTGTCTCTCTCTGTGTCTCTCTCTCTGTCTCTCTGTCTCTCTCTCTCTCTCTCTCTGTCTCTCTCTGTCTCCTCTCTCTCTCTCTCTCTCTCTCTCTGTGTCTCTCTCTCTCTCTCTCTCTCTCTCCAACCTTCTCATCCCCATGAGACATGTGTCCTACTTTCAATGAAGCACAGTGTATGAAACCATCAAGCATCACGAGGAGCTGCTGCTTTATTTAAGGTGGAGGTGCTGCTGTATTTAAGGTGAAGGTGCTGCTGTATTTAAGGTGGAGGTGCTGCTGTATTTAAGGTGGAGGTGCTGCTGTATTTAAGGTGAAGGTGCTGCTGTATTTAAGGTGGAGGTGCTGCTGTATTTAAGGTGGAGGTGCTGCTGTATTTAAGGTGGTGTCTTTAAGGTGGAGGTACCTACAGGTTTGGACCTACTTGTTTAGGTGTTCTTGTTCAGACCTCCTATTTGGTACCTCTAGGTTTAGACATCCTGGTTTAGAGCCCCTTGTTTAGACCTTCTGGTTGGTACCTCCTGGTTGGCGCCTCCAGGTTTGGACCACCTCATTTGGACCTCCTATTGGTTTGGCCCTCTTTGTTTAGACCTCCTGGTTTAGACCTTCTGGTTGGTACCTCATTTGGACCTCCTATTGGTTTGACCCTCTTTGTTTAGACCTCCTGGTTTAGACCTTCTGGTTGGTACCTCCTGGTTTGGACCACCTCATTTGGACCTCCTCTTGGTTTGGCCCTCTTTGTTTAGACCTCCTGGTTTAGACCTCCTGGTTTGGACCTCCTTGTTGGTCAGTGTACAGTAAAACAACGTCTCCGAGTCTGAACCCCTAAAGACCACCGTGTTTGTTTCTGGAGGTAGAACCGTTCTGTGTAACGCTGCCTCCACCGTGCTGCAGTCTTGTGGAACCCATTATGTAAATCTTCTGTGTGTTATTTATTCTTTACATCATGTTCTCCGATCATCATCACGTCTTCATTTGATAAACTTTCACTGCTGCTCCTCAGGCTTCAGAGTGGAACCACACTGCACCTACACACACCATCACCTTTAATATCACTCTCACCCACACACACCCCCTCACTGCCTCATAACCATACACCTCATATCACCAGAACCGTGGGTCTCATCTGCAAACATGGCTCCAGACTGAGGGAACAGTGCTCTGATCCAGGAGATCCAGGAGATCCAGGAGATCCAGGAGATCATGACATCACAGATGTTCTAACAGGGTGTTTAATCTCAGTCATGGAAAAGGTTCCGTATACGGTTCTCAGACATGAACCTACAGAACCGTGATGGTGCAGCGATTCGGTTCCTCCACTCTTCAGTGACGTCATGTCGGAGATGCTGTCCAGATCTGGTCTGGAGCTCGGGTTCTCAGCGTGTGCCATGTGGAACATACACTGTACACATACTTTTGATCAGGAGTTTTCACCGGCGATGCACACCGACTCGACGTGAGCCCAATCATTATAAACCAATACGGTGCGAGGGGGTGTGGCCTAATTCTGAATAAAGCCCGTAAAGAGGTGTTATGAGTCCCGCCATGTGGTGGAGAACAGCGCCACCTCTGGACATGATTTATTCTCAATAATACACAACCTCCAGAGTCTGATTTAATTAAACACTTACAAACTCACTGTAATTAAAAACAAGCTTCAGAAATGTCTTCATTAAAAACATAATTAATAATCTGATCTGCAGTGATGTCATCTAGTCCGGTTTATAAAGTGAACGCTGATCGCTGAGTAACAGGATTCCGGTTTCTCTAACCATCACACTGCCCTCTAGTGTCCAAATCGCAGAAGACAGCTGATCTCTGTTTATATGAATCTGTATTCATCCATCATCTCCCACTTTATCCTCTATTAGGGTCGCGGGGGGGGGGGTTCCCCATGCCCATCCAGGGGAGGAACATCTCGGGCGCTGGGCAGATACACCCAGGACAGGGGGGCAATCTATCACTGGACACACACTCACTCACACACACACACTATATATGGGGCAGTTTGGAGAACTCAATTGAATTGTTCCATGTTTTTGGACTGTGGGAGGAAACCGGAGAACCCGCAGGAAACCCACACGGACACGGGGAGAACATGCAAACTCCACCCAGATGGGGATTCGAACCGGGAATCCCCAGCGCTAAGAGGAGAACATGCCAAACCACTAAGCCACCGTGCCGCCTATTAATCTGTATTTTATATGAAATGAATGTATTGTATATCACACACTGATACCAATGTGAAGCTCAGAGAGGGGGGGGGGTATTGTTAATGATGTCACACGGCTCAGCCAATCAGATTTAAGGTTCATAGTGTTCTCCTCTCACGTTCTGATAGAACTTTAGGAAACAAACCGAACAACAGCCCTAAAGGACAGACGCCGGAGGACAGCCAGCGGCGGACAGAACCCAACTCCTCCGTCTCCGACCTCGCCAACTCCGTCACCAGCGACATGCTGATGGTGAGAACCTCCCAAACGTTCTGTCATTAACCCCTCATTAATCATTATCCTCCACCTAATCATCTATTAGGGTCGGGGTGGGGGCAATCTATCACTGTGCACACACACACTATATATGGGGCAATTCAGAGCATTCAGTTCACCTTGAAGCCATGTTTTGGACTGTGGGAGGAAACCGAAGAACCCGGAGGAAACCCATGTGGGCATGGGGAGAACATGCAAACTCCACCCAGATGGGGATTCGAACCGGGAATCCATAGCGCTGAGAGGAGAACATGCCAATCACTAAGCCACCGTGCCGCCCCGTTTTGATGATATTAATTTATTAATTGATTTTTTTAATGACCTCAGTGCTTCTTCTCACTGAGAGCTCCTTCACTTACAGCAGAGCTCTATCAGTGTGGAGTTGGCATGTTCTCCCCACAGGCCTTGACCGTGCTGGCAGGTGCATCAGGAGGTGTCGGCGTCAGCGTCCTCCTCCTCCTTTTGTTTTGGTTTTCTGTATTTAAATGAGGAGGAACCTGGGACGTACCGTCTGAAGAACCTTCATGAGTTCCACATGATGAAAGGACCACTGACTTTGGGATGGACCACAGCGGGACCTTCCCCAAACTGTTTGCTGTGAGGTCGAGTGTCATGAGGGTCTGATCTCAGAGATGATGTAACAGATATGAAGCTCAGGTTCTGGACACGAAGCCGTGGAACCGTTCAGGAAGCGCCCCGTCCTTCACGATGCAGTTCCTCTGGTTCTCCTGAAACCGGGAGATGGTTATTTGTGTGTCGGAGCTTCAGCCATGACCCTGTCCCTGCTCCCGGCCAATCAGAACGCAGAACAATGACAGAATGGAACGATGGACCTGATGATCAACCTCATTCAGGGGTTTTTAGAAGAATGCTGTGGATGTTCTAATCCCCCTCGCCGTGCTCCTCCACCACACGGTGATGCCTCCTTCATTAGACTGGTTCTACATTTAAATCACATGGTAGAGGTAGAACCACAGGGGAGAACCTGCTAATTAGAACAGGAGCAGTGCCATGGGGCTGTCAGGAAAACATCTCCACCAGGTTCCTCTGCCATGACGTGGGTGGTCTTCAACATACACCCTGCTTAATGTTCATCTGCTTCTGTGGACATCTTCCCAACATCTCAACATCCTCACACCCCCAACATCACACCCCCAACCTCACACCCCCAACCTCACACACCCAACCTCACACACCCAACATCACACACCCAACCTCACACCCCCAACATCACACACCCAACATCACACACCCAACCTCACACACCCAACCTCACACACCCAACATCACACACCCAACCTCACACACCCAACATCACACACCCAACATCACACACCCAACATCACACACCAAACATCCTCACACACCCAACCTCACACACCCAACCTCACACACCCAACATCACACACCAAACATCACACATCTCAACCTCACACACCCAACATCACACACCCAACATTACACACCCAACATCACACACCCAACCTCACACCCCCAACATCACACACCCAACCTCACACACCCAACATCACACACCCAACCTCACACCCCCAACATCACACACCCAACCTCACACACCCAACATCACACACCCAACCTCACACACCCAACATCACACACCCAACCTCACACACCCAACCTCACACCCCCAACATCACACACCCAACCTCACACACCCAACATTACACACCCAACATCACACACCCAACCTCACACCCCCAACATCACACACCCAACCTCACACACCCAACATCACACACCCAACCTCACACCCCCAACATCACACACCCAACATCACACACCCAACCTCACACACCCAACCTCACACACCCAACATCACACACCCAACCTCACACACCCAACATCACACACCCAACATCACACACCCAACATCACACACCAAACATCCTCACACACCCAACCTCACACACCCAACCTCACACACCCAACATCACACACCAAACATCACACATCTCAACCTCACACACCCAACCTCACACACCCAACATTACACACCCAACATCACACACCCAACCTCACACCCCCAACATCACACACCCAACCTCACACCCCCAACATCACACACCCAACATCACACACCCAACCTCACACACCCAACCTCACACACCCAACATCACACACCCAACCTCACACACCCAACATCACACACCCAACATCACACACCCAACATCACACACCAAACATCCTCACACACCCAACCTCACACACCCAACCTCACACACCCAACATCACACACCAAACATCACACATCTCAACCTCACACACCCAACCTCACACACCCAACATCACACACCCAACATCACACACCAAACATCACACATCTCAACCTCACACACCCAACCTCACACACCCAACCTCACACACCCAACCTCACACACCCAACATCACACACCCAACCTCACACACCCAACATCACACACCCAACCTCACACACCCAACATCACACACCCAACATCACACACCCAACCTCACACACCCAACATCACACACCCAACCTCACACACCCAACATCACACACCCAACCTCACACACCCAACATCACACACCCAACCTCACACACCCAACATCACACACCCAACCTCACACACCCAACCTCACACACCCAACATCACACACCCAACCTCACACACCCAACATCACACACCAAACATCACACATCTCAACCTCACACACCCAACCTCACACACCCAACCTCACACACCAAACATCACACACCCAACATCACACACCCAACATCACACATCTCAACCTCACACACCCAACCTCACACACCCAACATCACACATCTCAACCTCACACACCCAACATCACACACCCAACATCACACACCCAACCTCACACACCCAACCTCACACACCCAACCTCACACACCCAACATCACACACCAAACATCACACATCTCAACCTCACACACCCAACCTCACACACCCAACCTCACACACCAAACATCACACACCCAACCTCACACACCAAACATCACACACCCAACCTCACACACCCAACCTCACACACCCAACATCACACATCTCAACCTCACACACCCAACCTCACACACCAAACATCACACACCAAACATCACACACCCAACATCCTCACACACCCAACATCACACACCCAACATCACACACCCAACCTCACACACCAAACCTCACACACCCAACCTCACACACCAAACCTCACACACCCAACCTCACACACCAAACCTCACACACCCAACCTCACACACCCAACATCCTAACACATCCAACCTCACACACCCAACATCACACACCCAACATCACACACCCAACATCACACACCCAACATCCTAACACATCCAACCTCACACACCCAACATCACACACCCAACCTCACACACCCAACCTCACACACCCAACATCACACATCTCAACATCACACACCCAACATCACACACCCAACATCACACACCCAACATCACACACCCAACATCACACACCCAACATCACACACCCAACATCACACACCCAACCTCACACACCCAACATCACACACCCAACATCACACACCCAACATCACACACCCAACCTCACACACCCAACATCACACACCCAACCTCACACACCCAACATTACACACCAAACATCACACATCTTAACATCCTCACACACCCAACATCACACACCCAACCTCACACACCCAACATTACACACCCAACCTCACACACCCAACATTACACACCCAACATCACACACCCAACATCACACACCCAACCTCACACACCCAACCTCACACACCAAACATCACACACCCAACCTCACACACCCAACCTCACACACCCAACCTCACACACCAAACATCACACACCCAACCTCACACACCCAACATCACACACCCAACATCACACACCCAACATCACACACCCAACATCACACACCCAACCTCACACACCCAACATCACACATCTCAACATCCTCACACACCCAACATCACACATCTCAACATCACACACCCAACATCACACACCCAACCTCACACACCAAACATCACACACCCAACCTCACACACCCAACATCACACATCTCAACATCCTCACACACCCAACATCACACATCTCAACATCACACACCCAACATCACACACCCAACATCACACACCAAACATCACACACCCAACATCCTCACACACCCAACATCACACACCCAACATCACACACCCAACATCACACACCAAACATCACACACCCAACATCCTCACACACCCAACATCACACACCCAACATCACACACCCAACCTCACACACCAAACCTCACACACCCAACCTCACACACCAAACCTCACACACCCAACATCACACACCCAACCTCACACACCCAACCTCACACATCTCAACCTCACACATCTCAACCTCACACACCCAACCTCACACACCCAACATTACACACCCAACATCCTAACACATCCAACCTCACACACCAAACATCACACACCCAACCTCACACACCCAACATCACACACCCAACATCACACACCCAACCTCACACACCCAACATTACACACCCAACATCACACACCCAACATCACACACCAAACATCACACACCCAACATCACACACCCAACATCACACACCCAACATCCTCACACACCCAACATCACACACCAAACATCACACACCCAACATCACACCCCCAACCTCACACACCCAACCTCACACACCCAACCTCACACACCCAACCTCACACACCCAACCCCACACACCCAACATCACAAACCCAACCTCACACCCCCAACCTCACACACCCAACATCACACACCCAACATCACACACCCAACATCACACACCAAACATCACACACCCAACCTCACACCCCCAACCTCACACACCCAACATCACACCCCCAACCTCACACCCCCAACCTCACACACCAAACATCACACACCAAACCTCACACACCCAACCTCACACACCAAACATCACACACCCAACATCCTCACACACCCAACATCACACACCAAACATCACACACCCAACATCACACACCCAACCTCACACCCCCAACCTCACACACCCAACCTCACACACCAAACATCACACACCCAACCTCACACACCCAACCTCACACACCAAACATCACACACCCAACATCACACACCCAACATCACACACCCAACCTCACACACCCAACCTCACACACCCAACCTCACACACCCAACCTCACACACCAAACCTCACACACCCAACATCCTAACACATCCAACCTCACACACCAAACCTCACACACCCAACATCACACACCAAACCTCACACACCCAACCTCACACACCCAACATCCTAACACATCCAACCTCACACACCAAACATCACACACCCAACCTCACACACCCAACCTCACACACCCAACATCACACACCCAACATCACACACCCAACATCACACACCAAACATCCTAACACATCCAACCTCACACACCCAACATCACACACCCAACATCACACACCCAACCTCACACACCCAACCTCACACACCCAACATCACACACCCAACATCACACACCCAACCTCACACACCCAACCTCACACACCCAACCTCACACACCCAACATCACACACCCAACATCACACACCAAACATCACACACCCAACCTCACACACCCAACCTCACACACCCAACATCACACATCTTAACATCCTCACACACCCAACATCACACACCCAACCTCACACACCCAACATTACACACCCAACCTCACACACCCAACATCACACACCCAACATCACACACCCAACATCACACACCCAACCTCACACACCCAACATTACACACCCAACCTCACACACCCAACATTACACACCCAACATCACACACCCAACATCACACACCAAACATCACACACCCAACATCACACACCCAACATCACACACCCAACATCACACACCCAACATCACACCCCCAACCTCACACCCCCAACCTCACACACCAAACATCACACACCAAACCTCACACACCCAACCTCACACACCCAACCTCACACACCAAACATCACACACCCAACATCCTCACACACCCAACATCACACACCCAACCTCACACCCCCAACCTCACACACCCAACCTCACACACCAAACATCACACACCAAACCTCACACACCCAACCTCACACACCCAACCTCACACCCCCAACCTCACACACCCAACCTCACACACCAAACATCACACACCAAACCTCACACACCCAACCTCACACACCCAACCTCACACATCTCAACCTCACACACCCAACCTCACACACCAAACATCACACACCAAACCTCACACACCCAACCTCACACACCCAACCTCACACACCAAACATCACACACCCAACATCCTCACACACCCAACATCACACACCCAACCTCACACCCCCAACCTCACACACCCAACCTCACACACCAAACATCACACACCAAACCTCACACACCCAACCTCACACACCCAACCTCACACCCCCAACCTCACACACCCAACCTCACACACCAAACATCACACACCAAACCTCACACACCCAACCTCACACACCAAACATCACACACCCAACATCCTCACACACCCAACATCACACACCAAACATCACACACCCAACATCACACACCAAACATCACACACCCAACCTCACACACCCAACCTCACACACCCAACATCACACACCCAACCTCACACACCCAACATCACACACCCAACCTCACACACCAAACATCACACACCCAACCTCACACACCCAACATCACACACCCAACATCACACATCTCGACATCCTCACACACCCAACCTCACACACCCAACATTACACACCCAACATCACACACCCAACATCACACACCCAACCTCACACCCCCAACCTCACACACCCAACATCACACACCCAACATCACACATCTCGACATCCTCACACACCCAACATCACACATCTCGACATCCTCACACACCCAACCTCACATATCCCGACATCACACACCCAACATCACACATCTCAACATCCTCACACACCTAACCTCACACACCCATCCTTACACAGCTGTATCTCTGTCTCTCACAGTTGTCTCCCGGTTCTGAGGAGGAGGAGCATGAAGGTCCGGTGTGTGAGAAACTGGGTCGTATTCAGTTCAGTGTGGGGTACAGCTTTCAGGACTCCACGCTCACCGTAAAGATCCTCAAAGGCCACGAGCTCCCGGCGAAAGACTTCTCTGGAACATCTGACCCGTTCGTCAAAATCTACCTGTTACCCGATAAGAAGCACAAGCTGGAGACCAAGGTCAAGAGGAAGAACCTGAACCCTCACTGGAACGAGACCTTCCTGTTTGAAGGTACCACACTCTTCTCCTCACACCAACCATAGAACCAATGGCACCAACAAATAACCCCGACCTCAACCCCACCCATCACCCCAACACACGGCTGTAAAGAATCAGTTCATCCAAATGAATCAGATGACTCCCAGGTGGAACACGAACAAGAACACTGTTCACCGTTTCACCACCAACCCCACCAAACACATCATCTCCAGAACATGTTCTCCACCAGGGGCAGTGTGGTGTGGTCACATGATCAGGTGCTGGGGGGTGAGTGGGAGGAGTCAGAATCAGAATGGTGTATGTGTCACGAGGCGTCCATCTCTGGTTCTTTAGGGTTCCCGTTTGAGAAGGTGGTGCAGCGCACTCTGTACCTGCAGGTTCTGGACTACGACCGCTTCAGCCGGAACGATCCGATCGGCGAGGTGTCCGTCCCCCTCAACAAGCTGGACCTCGCTCAGATGCAGACCTTCTGGAAGGAGCTGAAACCCTGCAGTGACGGCAGCGTGAGTGCTCACACCTGTCTGAGGGGCGGGGCGTCGGAGTGGGGACAGAATGCCTTTGTCCACTATGTAGCACCAGTAGGGTGTCCAGATTCCAATTCACCAGATATGGGACAAAGACTATGTTTGTGTGGGACAATGTGGGACACCAATGACCTAATTGCATTGTTTGTGTTGGTGGGCGTGCCCTTAACATGCGTCCCACATTGTTCCACACAAACATTGTGAGACATCTGGTCACCCTAAGCACCAGGACTGAGTGTGTGTGTGTGTGTGTGTGTGTGTGTGTGTGTGTGTGTGTGTGTGTGTAGGGAAGTCGAGGCGACCTGCTGGTGTCTCTGTGTTATAACCCCACGGCCAACGTCATCACTGTGAACATCATAAAGGCGCGCAATCTCAAAGCCATGGACATCGGCGGGACGTCAGGTACCGAGTGCATGTCAGAGCGCTGAGAGCTGCGGGTTGCCAGATCGGTGGAAATGTATGATTTAATAGGTTATTGATGATGATGATGATGATGATGATGATGATGATGATGATGTCCACCTCAGCATTCAACAGGTGAGAGAGGAAAAGACTAACTATTGCCTACCTACTCACCACCATAACCACAACCACCATCACCATAACCACCACCACCATCACCACAACCACCATCACCATCACCACAACCACCATCACCCCAACCACCACAACCATCACCACCACCACCATAACCACAACCACCACCTCCATAACCACAACCACCATCACCACAACCATCACCACCACCACTATAACCACAACCACCATCACCACAACCACCATCACCATCACCACCACCACCATCACCACAACCACCATCACCACAACCACCACCCCCATAACCACAACCACCACCCACATAACCACAACCACCATCACCACAACCATCACCACCACCACTATAACCACAACCACCATCACCACAACCACCACAACCATCACCACCACCACCATCACCATAACCACCACCACCATCACCACAACCACCACAACCATCACCACCACAACCATCACCATAACCACAACCACCATCACCATAACCACCACAACCACAACCCCCATAACCACAACCACCACCACCATCACCATAACCACCATCACCATAACCACCACAACCATCACCACCACCACCATAACCACAACCACCACCCCATAACCACAACCACCACCCACATAACCACAACCACCATCACCACAACCACCACAACCATCACCACCACCACCATCACCACAACCACCATCACCACAACCACCATCACCATCACCACAACCACCACCACCATCACCACAACCACCATCACCACAACCACCATCACCATCACCACAACCACCATCACCACCACCACAACCACCATCACCACCGCCATCACCACAACCACAACCACCACCACCATAACCACCACCACCACCATCACCATAACCACCACAACCATCACCACCACCACCATCACCACAACCACCACAACCCACCATCACCACCGCCATCAC
>JAFMOC010000648.1:62500-82500 GCA_019802505.1 Corydoras sp. C115 | reverse complement strand
TCCATCAGAGTCGAGGCCGATGGACAGATTAGAGACAGAGACTCTGGACTAACAGCAAGAGAGAGAGAGAGAGAGAGAGAGAGAGAGAGAGCTGGACATGATGGAGATAAAGACGCTGTGATTTTTATTGGGACCGATGAAGACGGAGATGTGTGGTGTCCTCTAATAAGAACGTCCAAAAGACGAGTGTGTAGTCCTCTTTACATTAGAGACATTCTTTCATTCATTCATTATCTTCAGCTTAATCCTTCACTAGGGTGACGGGGTGAGGGGGTTCTCCATGGGGGTCCACACAGGGGAGAACATTTCAGACACCAAGGACAGGGTGCTAATCTATCACTGGGCACACACACACACCCTTTATTGGGCAATTCAGAGCATTCAATTCACCTTGAATACATGTTTTTGGGCTGTAGGAGGAAACCGGAGAACCCGGAGGAAACCCGTGTGGGCACGGGGGAGAACATGCACACTCCACCCAGATCGAGATTCAAACCTGGAAGGCTGAAAGGAGAACATGCCAACCACCAAGTCACTGTACCGCCCAGGGTTGAGACAATTTATCGTTTTTTTGCAATGAATCATAATTAAAAACATTACAATTAATTAATCGTAAGGACGTCTCAACATCATCATGATGGAGTTCATAATGATGCTTTGTCCTCCATTAGGGTCGCAGGGGGGGGGGGGGGGGGTGTCCCCATGCCCATCCAGGGGAGAACGTTTTAGGCGCTGGGCATATACACAGGGGGTCAATCACTCACACACACACACACACACTCTATATGGGGCAATTTGGAGAATTCAATTGACCTTGATCCATGTTTTTGGACTGTGGGAGGAAACCGGAGAACCCGGAGGAAACCCACGCGGACATGGGGAGGACATGGAAACTCCACCCAGATGGGGATTCGAACCGGGAATCCCTAGAGCTGAGAGGAGAACATGCTAAACCACTAACCACTTATAAAAAAAATCATGTTAATATTCAGCAAAAGCACTGCGTTGATTTATGACATTCTGTGTTCACATTAAATAAATAAATAAGGATATATAATTAAATAAATTAAATTGATAAATACTTAGTGGTTTGGCATGTTCTCCTCTCAGCACTAGGGATTCCCGGTTCGAATCCCCATCTGGGTGGAGTTTCCATGTTCTCCCCGTGTCCGCGTGGGTTTCCTCCGGGTTCTCCGGTTTCCTCCCACAGTCCAAAAACATGGATCAAGGTCAATTGAGTTCTCCAAATTGCCCCATATAGAGTGTGTGAGTGTGTGAGTGAGTGTATGTCCAGTGATAGATTGCCCCCCTGTCCTGGGTGTATCTGCCCAGCGCCCGAGACGTTCTCCCCTGGATGGGCATGGGGAACCCCCCCCCCGCGACCCTAATAGAGGATAAAGCGGGAGATAATGGATGAAAAAAAAGGATAAATAAGGATATATAATTAAATAAATTAAATGGATAAATAATGAAGGTAAGAAACTGAACGATGTTCCTTTGATCTCCGACATTATTTAATCAAGTTAATGATTGCATGATAATCGTAATAACGGTATAATCGCGATTATTTCTTAGATAATAACGGTACCATCAGGATTTTGGTAACACGCCGCGTTGTGAGGACCACAGTGCGGGTCACGATGCAAATCACTCGGTTTGAAATCAAATGTTTATAATGTTCATGTTACAGTTAGAGTTAGAGATTAGAGTTGAGATTCGAGTTGAGATTGGAGTTGAGATTAGAGTTAATGTAGTATATGAGGTTATAATCTCTATAAAACGGATTAATCTGAATGTAAACCGTGTTTCGTGACGTAGGGTGTAGTGCGTAGGCAGCAGGCCGTCGGTTTGGGACGCGGCCCTGACGTCACGTCCGCTCCCCGCGCGCGTCCTCCTTCCTTTCGCCTGCCCGCGCTGCTGAGGTGTCCACGCGCTCGCTCTGTCTCTCCGTCAGGTGAGTGCTCATTAAACTTAATTAATCTGCCTCTGATCATCAGAACGGCGCCGACATCAAAGGGAATGAAGTAACCGCCCCTTTGATCGTCGATCCGCGCCGTCATTAATAAAGAACGAGCAGTTTAATCAGCGTTAGCATCAGAGCGTTAGCAGCATGCTAACTGCACAGCGAGCGCCTCGGCAAGATCAAAGAAAAGCCCGAATAATCATTAACGTTAATTAACTTCATTCATTAAAATAAGAACGATTAGAAAAGGTGCTTTAATCAGCACTCTAATGAATCTTCAGTTAATAAGTCGAATCACACGTTTCAGTGCGATTCTTTAATGATGTAATTATTATTTAATTATTTAATAATGTATTAATTAATTCTAATCCATCAGTTTAATGTTAATTAGTTTAAAGCGTTTTTAAATATTATATCAGATCGTTTCTGAGCGGCACCTCTCCGTTAAAGACTCTGATCTGTTCATTCACTCATTAATCATCATTATTAATTATAATTCATTATCTTCAGCTTTATCCTCTATGTCGGGGGGGGGGGGGGGGGGTTCTCCATGCCCATCCAGGGGAGAACGTTTCGGGCGCTGGGCAGATACACCCAGGACAGGGGGGCAATCTATCACTGGACACACACTCTATATGGGGCAATTTGGAGAACTCAATTCACCTTTATCCATGTTTTTTGGACTGTGGGAGGAAACCGGAGAACCCGGAGGAAACCCACGCGGACACGGGGAGAACATGGAAACTCCACCCAGATGGGGATTCGAACCGGGAATCCCTAGAGCTGAGAGGAGAACATGCTAAACCACCGTGCCGCCTGATTATATTATATATAATATTATTCATTCATTCATTATCTCCCGCTTTATCCTCTATTAGGGTCGCGGTGGGGTTCCCCATGCCCATCCAGGGGAGAACGTTTCGGGCGCTGGGCAGATACACCCAGGACAGGGGGGCAATCTATCACTGGACACACACTCTATATGGGGCAATTTGGAGAACTCAATTCACCTTTATCCATGTTTTTTGGACTGTGGGAGGAAACCGGAGAACCCGGAGGAAACCCACGCGGACACGGGGAGAACATGTCCACCCAGGGGGATTCGAACGGGAATCCCTAGAGCTGGAGAGGAACATGCTGTGCTGCAGATTACATTCATTCATTATCTCCCGCTTTATCCTCTATTAGGGTAGCGGTGAGGTTCCCCATGCCCATCCAGGGGAGAACGTCTCGGGCGCTGGGCAGATACACCCAGGACAGGGCACCAGTCTATCGCTGGGCACTCACACACACACTCTATATGGGGCAATTTAGAGAACTCAATTAACTTGATCCATGTTTTTGGACTGTGGGAGGAAACCGGAGAACCCGGAGGAAACCCACACGGACATGGGGAGAACATGGAAACTCCACCCAGATGGGGATTCGAACCGGGAATCCCTAGAGCTGAGAGGAGAACATGCTAAACCACCGTGCCGCCTGATTATATTATATATAATATTAGTTTAGTTTATTTTGTTTATACTGATTTCTATTATTTTTTTCTGTTAACAGATGCATTAAATGTTACATTAATATTGTCCCATCGTTGGACCAATTAAGGATTATCTCTTAATTCACAAATAAAAAAAACATTCATTCATTCATTATCTTCGGCTTTATCCTATATTAGGGTCAGGGGGGGGGGGGGGTTCCCATGTGAGAACGTTTCGGGCGCTGGGCAGATACACCCAGGACAGGGGGGCAATCCATCACTGAACGCACACACGCTCTATATGGGGCAATTTTGGAGAACTCAATTCACCTTGATCCATGTTTTTTGGACTGTGGAAGGAAACCGGAGAACCCGGAGGAAACCCACGCAGACTAACAATACAATATCAGATGGAATTAAAATAATATACATGTTATAAATTAGTGTTCTAATTTTATTGCACAGTTTTAGACTGAAAATATTAGTTTAGTGTAATACAGATAAAGTAAGGGTGGCACGGTGGTTTAGTGGTTTAGCATGTTCTCCTCTCAGCACTAGGGATTCCCGGTTCGAATCCCCATCTGGGGAGGTTTGCATGTCCTCCCCGTGTCTGTGTGGGCTTCCTCCGGGTTCTCCGGTTTTCTCCCACAGTCCAAAAACATGGATCAAGTCAATTGAGTTCTCCAAATTGCCCCATTTAGAGTGTGCTTGTGTGAGTGTGTGCCCAGTGATAGATTGCCCCCCTGTCCTGGGTGTATCTGCCCAGCGCCCAGTTCTCCCCTGGATGGGCATGAGGACCCCCCCCCTTCCCCCCAATAGAGGATAAAACTGAAGATAATGGATGGATGTAATACAGATAAAGTACGTCCACTCTGTCACCGTCTCTGGGTGGTGTCCACTCTGTCACCGTCTCTGTGTGGTGTCCACTCTGTCACCGTGGGTGTGTCTGCCCAGCGCCCGAAACGTTCTCCCTCTGGACTGGGTCTCTGGGTGAGTGAACGCCCCCCGCTCTGACCCTCTGGGTGGTGTCCAGTCACCGTCTCTGGTGGTGTCCAAGTCTGAAGACTCTGTCACCGTCTCTGGGTGGTGTCCACTCTGTCACCGTCTCTGTGTGGTGTCCATCTGGGTGGTGTCCACTCTGTCACCGTGTGGTGTCCACTCTGTCACCGTCTCTGGGTGGTGTCCACTCTGTCACCGTCTCTGTGTGGTGTCCACTCTGTCACCGTCTCTGTGTGGTGTCCACTCTGTCACCGTCTCTGGGTGGTGTCCACTCTGTCACCGTCTCTGTGTGGTGTCCACTCTGTCACCGTCTCTGGGTGGTGTCCACTCTGTCACCGTCTCTGGGTGGTGTCCGCTCTGTCACCGTCTCTGGGTGGTGTCCACTCTGTCACCGTCTCTGTGTGGTGTCCACTCTGTCACCGTCTCTGTGTGGTGTCACTCTGTCACCGTCTCTGGGGTGTCCACTCTGTCACCGTCTCTGGTGGTGTCCACTCTGTCACCGTCTCTGTGTGGTTCCGCTCTGTGTGTCTGTGTGTGTCACTACCGTCTCTGGGTTGGTGTCCACGTCTCTGTGGAGGTGGTGTGTGTGTTTCACCGGGGTGGTGTCCGCTCTGTCATCTCTGTGCACCGTTCTGGGTCTAACGTAGCAGGATGCGTTACGTTGCTGCTTACCTGCTGGCTGCCCTCGGGGGCAAAGAGAACCCCAACGCCGGGGACATCAAGAAGATCCTGGAGAGCGTGGGCATCGAGGCCGACGACACGCGCCTCAACAAGGTGAGCGCTCGGCATGTCCTCCTCATGTCCCACGCCGCCGTGTCCGCGGGGGACTCATTGACGTCCTCTGACCCGTCCCTGCTCTCGGCCCTCTAGCTCCACCCCCTGGTGGCTTGTGTTGAATCTCGCGTTTATTGGCGGCCGATTGACGGTCGATCTTTTTTAGGTTCTGTCGGAACTCGGCGGTAAGAAGCTGGAGGATGTGATTAATCAAGGTGAGTCCTCCACCTTAATGACGCCGCACCTCCACCAGACAGCGTCCATGTTCTTCTCATTCCTATCCCGTCGGTCTTCCCAGATTAATAACCATTAATGTTTACTTCACGTCACTCAGGTTACAGCAAACTGGCCAGTATGCCGGCAGGAGGTGCCGTCGCCGTGGCGACGTCTGCGGCTCCTGGCGCCGGAGGTGCTGCTGCTCCTGCAGGTAGGTTCTCCTCATCCTCACGGTATCCCGTGTTCCTCTGATCCTCCTCCTCTGTACTGATGATGATGAGCTGCTGTGATTTAAAACCTGCTGACTCGCTCTGTCTTCCTCACCTTCTTCAGCTGCAGCGGAGGAGAAGAAGGAGGAGAAGAAGGAGGAGTCTGAGGAGTCCGACGACGACATGGGATTCGGTCTGTTCGACTAAACGGTCCAATCAGGATCGAATAAACCGTTTTAATTAACCAACCGGTCCTGTGTCATTTATTTATTTATTTTATTTTATTTTTAATGCTCCATCTGTCCACAAGGCTGCGCTCACGTTGTAGTCTCATAGGTCATTGTTGATCACATGATCAGATCTGGTGCTGATGTTGAGGACCAGCATTTTTATTAATTTTTTTATTTCTGTGGCGTTTTTTACATCAGAACGTCGTCACAAAGCAGCTTTACAGAATGAAAAGCCTTTAAACCCCCAAAGAGCAAGACCAAGAGACAGCGGCAAGACAAAACTCCCTGTTATGTTGTTATTTAAGGAAGAAACCTTGTGAGGACCGAGACTCAGTGGGGGACTCGTCCTCCTCGAGCGGCCGGGCAGCAACAACAGTGTAGGACAGCCATGTCCAGATATTAAACAAATGGAAAAACCAACAACTGGAAAACTATATGTGAGTCCATTAGGGGGCGTCCTGCAGGACCGCCTTGTCAGGATCCATACAGTATTCGTAAGCAGAGCCATGGACCTCCAGGAAGCCGGGGGACACCTCAAATGAAACAGACAAAGGAAGGGAGTTAGAGCTAATAATAAAGCACGGCATTTAATTAATAAGTAATTAATTGACACAGTGCAGCATGTGACTCCGGCATCACTGACTAGAGCAGCAGAACTAAAAGAGGCAGATCCTGCAGGGTACATAGTTGAGATGGTGCCCCAGAACAGCATCATTCCAGCGCCACACCCCCCCCATTAATGATGAGGTGGGTGAAGAGGTGAAACGCCAGCATACACTGATCAGAGATTACCCCCCCCCCCCAACACAGCCAAGTCTGAGACCTACATCTTTATCTACAGGGGATTAATTAAACGCCAGATTAAATAAATGTGTTTTTAATTTATTTTTAAAGATTAATAGTGATTCAGAATCACGAACAGTAACTGGAAGGCTGTTCCAAAGTTGAGGAACCTTGTGGGAGAACGCTCTTCCACCAGCAGTAATTTTATTTATTCTAGGAGCTAAGAGAAGACCAGCACCTTGAGATCGGAGCTCACGTGTTGAATCAGCTCACTCACATACTGTGGAGCCTGATCATGTAGAATTTTATATGTTATTAATAAAATTAAATTTTTTATTAATTAATGTGAGTCCATTAGGGGGCGTCCTGCAGGACCGCCAGGCCAATTAATATTCAGGTTCCTTCCGGTATTGGTCAGCAGAGTCATGGATGAAGATCTCCAGGAAGACGGTCACACCTCAAAAGAAAGCGTGCCGAGTTCACTGAGCTCGTTCTCCAATAGACCACCGAAGGTGAGCCATTCTGTTGTCCTTAAGTCCAAATTACACACAGACGGACTACAGGAGGGAACTTTAGAACCGCGGAGTCCATGACGTCTTCAGAGTGACGGGTCCTGATTTAAAATGTGATGGAAGTTCTCTGCGTTCTGATTGAGGAGCGCCTACGAAGAAGAAGAAGAAATAAACGGGACAGAGAGGACCTCCAATGGTTCTCCAGGTTCCTGTTTCGAGCCTCAGCAGAACCAAACTCAAAAAGCATGAGGACCAAAGTGATGACGTGAAGCTGCCCAGGGGCCCGATGACCCCTGATGGACACAAAAGTTAAAAAACGATTTTCATCGTCACAATTACCTTCGTTTTTCAAAAGGACACGAGAACTCGGCGTGATCGATCGAAAGGTTTCAATTTAAGATTAAAAAGCCCCTCTGCTGCCCCCTAGTGGCCTCTGAATGTCATGTCCAAAGTTTTGTAGGGGCACTGAGGCAGACAGTGTTAGTTTGGTGCTGCCATTGTGTGGTGAAACGTTTTTATATAATGTATTCACAACACATTATGGGCCCAGGCCGGCCCGCGGGCCGCACTTTGGAAGTGCCTGCTTTAGAGCAGCGTTGGCAACCGTCTTCGTGTTCCCATCACAACCGTCTATGTGTTCCCACGGCAACCGTCTACTTGTTCCCATGGCAACCGTCTACGCGTTCCCACGGCAACCGTCTTCGTGTTCCCACGGCAACCGTCTTCGTGTTCCCATTGCAACCGTCTACCTGTTCCAACGGCAACCGTCTTCATGTTCCCACGGCAACCGTCTACGTGTTCCCACGGCAACCGTCTTCATGTTCCCACGGCAACCATCTATGTGTTCCCACGGCAACCGTCTACCTGTTCCCACGGCAACCATCTTCGTGTTCCCACGGCAACCGTCTTAAGTGTTTCCACGGCAACCGTCTTCGTGTTCCCACGGCAACCGTCTTCGTGTTCCCACGGCAACCGTCTTAAGTGTTCCCACGGCAACCGTCTTCGCATTCCCATCGCAACCGTCTTCGCGTTCCCATCGCAACCGTCTACACGTTCCCACAGCAACTGTCTACGTGTTCCCACGGCAACCGTCACTCGTTCCCACGGCAACTGTCTTCATGTTCCCACGGCAACCATCTACTTGTTCCCACGGCAACCGTCTTCATGTTCCCACGGCAACCGTCCACTTGTTCCCACGGCAACCGTCTTCGCGTTCCCATCGCAACCGTCTACGCGCTCCCACGGCAAACTCGCAGCGCTTCCTGAACACCTGCTCATGCTCGCAGCACTTCCTCTTTGAGGTCGCTGAAGTTTCGTTTGATAAAACCGAGCCGCCGGGCGTCTCAGCGACCATGTGACCTGATGTTCTGATGTTCTGATGCTGATGTTCTGATGTTCGCACCATGTCTGCTCTGACGACGGTGAGGGTGTTCTCATCCTGAGGTGTTCTCATTCACCTATTTATTGGTGACTTCTGTAAAGTGACTGGGTTTGTCATTTTTCATTAATCTATTATTATTATTATTATTGTTATTATTATTATTATTATTATTATTATTATTATTATTATTATTATTATTATTATTATTATTATTGTTATTATTATTATTATTATTATTATTATTATTATTATTATTATTATTATTATTATTATTGTTAGTAACGGGCAGCACGGTGGCTTAGTGCTTTAGTTCTTTATTTCTGTGGCGTTTTTTACATCAGAACGTCGTCACAAAGCAGCTTCACAGAATGAAAAGCCTTTAAAACCCCAAAGAGCGAGACCAAGAGACAGCGGCAAGACAAAACTCCCTGTTATGTTGTTATTTAAGGAAGAAACCTTGTGAGGACCGAGACTCGGTGGGGGACTCGTCCTCCTTCAGCGGATGTACCGATCGGGTCATTATATTTAACAAATGGAAAAACTCTATGTGAGGGGGCGGCACGGTGGCTTAGTGGTTTGGCATGTTCTCCTCTCAGCACTAGGGATTACCGGTTTGAATCCCCATCTGGGTGGCGTCTCCATGTTCTCCCCGTGTCCGTGTGGGTTTCCTCCGGGTTCTCCGCTTTCCCCCCACAGTCCAAAAACATGGCTCAAGGTCAATTGAGTTCTCCAAATTGCCCCATATAGAGTGTGTGTGTGAGTGAGTGTGTGTCCAGTGATCGATTGCCCCCCCTGTCCTGGGTGTATCTGCCCAGCGCCTAAAACGTTCTCCCCTGGATGGGCATGGGAAACCCCCCCCCCACGACCCTGATGTAGGATAAAGCGGGAGATGATGGATGGATGAATGAATGTGTGTGTATGTGTGTGTGTGTGTGTGTGTGTGTGATGTACGTTTGTGTATGTGTGTGTGTGTGTGTGTGTGTGTGTGATGTACCCGCAGTAACACAATTTTAAAAGTTCCAGTGTGGACTGAAGTCCAGCTCAGGTCCAGTTGTCCTGCTCGCCTCTGATTGGTCAGTGGTGTTGGGATCAGTGGTTGTGCAATTTGGGACAATCCTTGGACGATGTCACATGGCTCGACCGGACGCCCGGGGTTTCGTAATTTCGGGAAGTCCGCCCCGGCGGTCAGCGTCTTTAAAGCGGGAGCGGGAGGCGGAGGCGGCGTTGGTGTTCAGGTGGAGGATTTCAGGGCGAGGTGAGCAGCCGGACCGTGGTGGCGTGGAGGTGATTTGGAAACGCTGCTGGACTGAATGTGTGGGTTCCCCGCGGCAGGTCTGAGGTTCTGCGCTGGAGACATGAAGCTGACTGGAGCGCCCTCTCTGGTGGTGGTGATGCAGCTGCTGGTGGTGGTGGTGATGGAGGCTCAGGCTCAGTGGTACAATTTCCCCGTGGAAGCGGCTCAAGGTTCTGCGCGTTATCCGGAGCTGGTTAGTGTTTGTGGCTGAGCGCGACGTCCTCACTCGGGTCCTTTGCTCTGCAGGGGCTCGGGACATGTGGAACGCCTACAGTGACATGAGGGAAGCAAACTGGATGGATTCTGATAAATATTTCCACGCTCGAGGAAACTACGACGCGGCACAGAGGGGTCCCGGGGGCAAGTGGGCCGCCGAGGTGATCAGGTGAGTCTCAGACGTCCATCGGATCAGTAGCGCACTCAGAGGTGGACAACGTGGACGTAAAGTACCGCACTCAAAGACAAACGCTCCGTTTGCGCTGATTCATACATCATCTGCAGCTTTATCCTCTATTAGGGGGGGGGGCTCCCCATGCCAACCCAGGACAGGAGGGCAATCTGTCACTGAACACACACTCACTCACACACACTCTATATGGGGCAATTTGGAGAACTCAATTCACCTTGATCCATGTTTTTTGGACTGTGGGAGGAAACCGGAGAACCCGGAGGAAACCCACACGGACACGGGGAGAACATGCAAACTCCACCCAGATGGGGATTCGAACCGGGAATCACTAGTGCTGAGAGGAGAACATGCAAAACCACTAAGCCACCGTGCCACCCTACAGTAAAATCTAATATTTAAAACAGAGTCTGACATCAGCATACAGAGTATAGTGTGAGTATGGTGAGAGTATGGTGAGAGTATAGTGTGATTATGATGAGAGTATAGTGTGAGTATGATGTGAGTTCAGTCTGAGTATGATGTGTGTATGGTGTGAGTATAGTGTGACTATATTGTGAGTATGGCGAGAGTATAGTGTGAGCATGATGTGAGTATAGTGTGAGCATGAGTATAGTGTGAGCATGATGTGAGTATAGTGTGACTATGATGTGACTATAGTGTGAGCATGATGCGAGTACGGTGAGAGTATAGTGTGAGCATGATGCGAGTATAGTGTGACTATACTCACATGCTCACACTATACTCTCACCATATCACAATATAGTGTGAGTATGATGTGAGTATCGTGTGACTATACTCACATCATACACTATACTCTCACCATGCTCACAATATAGTGTATGGTGAGAGTATAGTGTATGATGAGTATAGTGTGAGCTTGATGAGAGCATAGTGTGACTAGTGTGAGTATGATGTGAGTATAGTGTGAGTATGATGTATGGTGAGAGTATAGTGAGTAACCCAGACTGGTATCTCCCTGCAGTGATGCGAGAGAGTGGTTCCAGGGGAGCAGTGGGCGTGGGCACGAGGACTCAGAAGCTGATCAGAAGGCCAACGAGTGGGGCAGGAACGGGGGCGACCCGAACGTCTACAGACCAAACGGCCTCCCCAATAAATACTGACACCTTCAGATATGAGTCTGGGTTCCGTGTGGAACGTCAAAGAGATGAGCTGAAATAAAACCTTTATCATCTGAAATCAAATAAACTCTGCTGCAATAAAATAAAAATCTAACGTCTGTAAAATGTTCTGAGGAACGGGGAGAACGTTAGCCTAAAGTATGTGGACGCTCACACTGAAGCTCATCTTTTAAATCAAGAGAAAGATCAGCTGAAAAAGGTTGCCGGCACTTCCCCCCCACACATGCACACTGGTTTAAAATACGTACGAGCTAAAATACATATATTTAACAGTTCTGTAATCTGTCCACTAGATGGCAGTGTTTGTTCACGGTGTAAGAGAAGTCCGATTGTTCGAGATCAATTTAAAAACCGGACTGGATTACGTCGCAAAAGAACAAATTAATAACGATTTTGCTTTGAAGAAACGCATTATAAAATAAAAATCATTGTTAGTGTTCGTAAGCGTTTCATAAAAACATAAAGACACCCGAGCGGACATGTGACATCACAATCTGCTGTGTCCACGTTAACGGTCGACAAAACCTCGGAATTAAAGGACATTCTGTACTTTAAACTTCAACAAAAACCTGGAGACTAAAAAAAAAGCTTCTCAGGAATTAAAGTCTATGGTCAGTGCTGCAGCATGACGAAACTGAACCAGAGGGGGCGCCAGTCTGCCAGAACCAGGCTCTCATTTGTACCCGGCGTCAGAACATGTTTAGTTTTAAACACTTACACCTGAGGTTCCACCGGTTTAATATGGATGAGCGCTACAGCTGACACTCTGAAACTAATTTACTCCAGTATAAATTAAATACTCCAGTATAAACCTACTATAGCATAAACTCAAATACTCCAGTATAAACTTACTATAGTATAAACTCAAATACTCCAGTATAAACTTACTATAGTATAAACTCAAATACTCCAGTATAAACTCAAATACACCAGTATAAACTTACTCTAGTATAAATTAAATACTCCAGTATAAACCTACTATAGTATAAACTCAAATACTCCAGTATAAACTCAAATACTCCAGTATAAACCTACTATAGTATAAACTCAAATACTCCAGTATAAACCTACTATAGTATAAACTCAAATACTCCAGTATAAACCTACTATAGTATAAACTCAAATACTCCAGTATAAACTCAAATACTCCAGTATAAACCTACTATATTATAAACTCAAATACTCCAGTATAAACTCAAATACTCCAGTATAAACCTACTATAGTATAAACTCAAATACTCCAGTATAAACTTACTCTAGTATAAACTCAAATACTCCAGTATAAACTTACTACTCCAGTATAAACCTACTATAGCATAAACTCAAATACTCCAGTATAAACTTACTCTAGTATAAATTAAATACTCCAGTATAAACCTACTATAGCATAAACTCAAATACTCCAGTATAAACCTACTCTAGTATAAATTAAATACTCCAGTATAAACCTACTATAGCATAAACTCAAATACTCCAGTATAAACCTACTCTAGTATAAATTAAATACTCCAGTATAAACTTACTCTAGTATAAACTCAAATACTCCAGTATAAACCTACTATAGTATAAACTCAAATACTCCAGTATAAACTTACTCTAGTATAAACTCAAATACTCCAGTATAAACTTACTCCAGTATAAACCTACTATAGCATAAACTCAAATACTCCAGTATAAACTTACTCTAGTATAAATTAAATACTCCAGTATAAACCTACTATAGCATAAACTCAAATACTCCAGTATAAACCTACTCTAGTATAAATTAAATACTCCAGTATAAACTTACTCTAGTATAAACTCAAATACTCCAGTATAAACCTACTATAGCATAAACTCAAATACTCCAGTATAAACCTACTATAGTATAAACTCAAATACTCTAGTATAAACTCAAATACTCCAGTATAAACTTACTACTCCAGTATAAACCTACTATAGCATAAACTCAAATACTCCAGTATAAACCTACTCTAGTATAAATTAAATACTCCAGTATAAACTTACTCTAGTATAAACTCAAATACTCCAGTATAAACTTACTCTAGTATAAACTCAAATACTCCAGTATAAACCTACTATAGTATAAACTCAAATACTCCAGTATAAATTAAATACTCCAGTATAAACTTACTCTAGTATAAATGAAATACTCCAGTATAAACCTACTATAGTATAAACTCAAATACTCCAGTATAAACCTACTCTAGTATAAATTAAATACTCCAGTATAAACCTACTATAGCATAAACTCAAATACTCCAGTATAAACCTACTCTAGTATAAATTAAATACTCCAGTATAAACTCAAATACTCCAGTATAAACCTACTCTAGTATAAATTAAATACTCCAGTATAAACTTACTCTAGTATAAATGAAATACTCCAGTATAAATTAAATACTCCAGTATAAACCTACTATAGTATAAACTCAAATACTCCAGTATAAACCTACTCTAGTATAAATTAAATACTCCAGTATAAACCTACTATAGTATAAACTAAATACTCCAGTATAAATTAGAGTAAGTTTATTCTGGAGTATTTAATTTATACTAAATAGTCCAGTATAAACTTACTCTAGTATAAACTAAATACTCGAGTATAAACTGAAGTTCAGAATCTGGAATGCAGCGGTTTAGAACAGCGCCCCCTGTTCACCCCGACCGAACGTCCACCTTCAACTGAACCGAAGTAAAGAACCCGGAGACGGAGCTTTGATCTTTGTTGTTTTATTGGACGGTTCTCAGGTCAGCATTACATCACACAAAGGATAAGCCAATAGGAGCAGAGCGCCGATGGGGGGGGTGCAGCAGATGTGGACGTGTTTAAATAAGGGGGCGGGGCTAAGCGTGGTGCTTTAACTGCGCTCGCCCAGCGTATGCTTATCGAACAGATACTCGGCCATGCCGTTCTGCGGCGCCCCCATGCGGCGCAGGTTGGACACCCAGTCTCCCAGCTCCTTGATGGACTTGACCTGCTCGTCCAGGTAGTGCGTCTCGATGAAGTCGCACATCTGCGGAGGGAGGGAGAGACGTTAGAGACGGAGAACGTTCCGCAGACGGGGGACATGTACGGACGGGCCGCTTACGTGAGGGTCGTTGCGCTCGGACGCCATCTTGTGCATGTCCAGCAGAGACTGGTTGACGTTCTTCTCCAGCTGCAGCGCCGCCTCCAGAGCCTCCAGCCCGCTGCCCCACTCATCACGCTCCGGTTTCTGACACACACACACACATCTGAGACATGAGGCCTGCACCACAGCGCTCCTCACTGGACCGGAATGATAAGCACTCCACCCAAACGACCAGGTCCTCCACCCTACACCCCCCCCCCCCCCACTGATACCATATCAAAACAAACCACCATTCACAAAGACATGTCCCACTTACAGACGTTCTGTCAACATACCACCACTGTAATCCACATTTATATAAGAGTGTTATTATAATATAATCATTCATTAATATAATAGTGTTATTATATAATTAATTTATATAACAGTGTTATTATAATAATGAATTTATATAACAGTGTTATTATAATAATGAATTTATATAACAGTGTTATTATATAATTAATTTATATAACAGTGTTATTATAATATAATGAATTTATATAATAGTGTTATTATATAATTAATTTATATAACAGTGTTATTATAATATAATTATTATATATATTAATTATTATATCAAACATTATTATATATATTAATTGTGTTATAATATAATAATTAATTTATATAATAGTGTTATTATATAATAATAAATTAATTTATATAGTGTTATTTTAATATAATAACTAAATATAATAGTATTACAATATAATAATTAATTAATATAATAGTATTATAATATAATAATTAATTTATATAATAGTGTTATTATAATATAAATAATTTATATAATAGTGTTATTATAATATAATTAATTTATATAAGTGTTATTATAATATAATAATTAATTTATATAATAGTGTTAATATAATATAATTAATTTATATAATAGTGTTATTATAATATAATAATTAATTAATTTATATAATAGTGTTAGTATAATATAATAATTAATTTATATAATAGTATTAATATAATATAATAATAAATTAATTAATATAATAGTGTTATTATAATACAATCCTCATTCATTCATTATTTCCCACTTTGTCCACTATTAGGGTCGGGAGGGGGGAGGGGGGGGTTACTTCATGTCCATCCAGGGGAGAACGTTTCGGGCGCTGGGCAGATACACCCAGGACAGGGGGGGCAATCTATCACTGGACACACTCACACACTCTATATGGGGCAATTTGGAGAACTCAATTGACCTTGATCCATGTTTTTGGACTGTGGGAGGAAACCGGAGAACCCGGAGGAAACCCACGCAGACACGGGGAGAACATGGAAACTCCACCCAGACGGCGATTCGAACTGGGAATCCCGAGCGCTGAGAGGAGAACATGCCAAACCACTAAGCCACCCATTATAATAATTAAATATAAAAACTCAAAACTCCATGTATTTAAGTCATTATAAAGTGAAGGGTATAATCACAGAACGGTGGTGGAGTTCTTGGTGCTTTGGGTTCTACAAGGTTCCTGAATGTCCATTTGTGATGGACGGAGGACCTCATGGTGTTAACCCGGTCGTTTAAACCTGGGGTGCTGGGATAGGCCTCATTTCATTTAGTTTCTGAACCCTCAGATACAGTGGGGGGGGGGTGACCATGCTCTGGTACCTTGACGTCCTGCAGGAAGATCTTGCCTCCTCTCTGGTTCTGCAGCTTCATCAGTTTCTCGGCGTGCTCGCGTTCCTCGTGAGACTGTGAGCGGAAAAACTTGGAGAAGTTGTGCAGCGCCTGGTCGTCCCGGTCGAAGTAGAACGACTGCGGGACACGGAGCAGAGGTCAGAGGCCATCGGCGGCTCACGGAACGGACGAGAGAACGAGACGGAAACCGCCCGACCCACGCATGACCAACACCTCAGATTAATACTGTCCATGATTTACAGTCTGAAGACGTCCTGAATGACGTGGACGAGACGCCTCATCGGTGTGACCCGCTGACCCCACAACCACCCACCCACCCCACCAAGTGTCCAGCATTCGGTGAAGACCGCAGCAACAGAACCACCGTCTCCGGTTCTACATCCAGAAACACGCTAAACCTAAAGAACCGCAGACTGGAACCTGGAGCAGAAGCTCACCATGGACAGGTAGACGTAGGACGCATACAGCTCCAGATTGATCTGACGGTTGATGGCCGCCTCGCAGTCCTGATGGAAGTTCTGTCTCACCTGAGAGGACATGGTTCTGAGACACACAGAGAGAGAGACACACAGAGAGAGAGACACACAGAGAGAGAGACACACAGAGAGAGAGACACACAGAGAGAGAGACACACAGAGAGAGAGACACACAGAGAGAGAGACACACAGAGAGAGAGACACACAGAGAGAGAGACACACAGAGAGAGAGACACACAGAGAGAGAGACACACAGAGAGAGAGACACACAGAGAGAGAGACACACAGAGAGAGAGACACACAGAGAGAGAGACACACAGAGAGAGAGACACACAGAGAGAGAGACACACAGAGAGAGAGAGACACACAGAGAGAGAGACACACAGAGAGAGAGAGACACACAGAGAGAGAGAGACACACAGAGAGAGAGACACACAGAGAGAGAGACACAGAGAGAGACAGAGAGAGAGACAGAGAGAGACAGAGAATAAACATCCATTATCTTCTGCTTTATCCTCTATTAGGGTCGGGGGGGGGGGGGGGGGGTTGGTTCCCCATGCCCATCCAGGGGAGAACATTTCAGGTCCTGGGCAGATACACCCAGGACAGGGGGGGGCAATCTATCACTGGAAACACACACTCTATATGGGGCAATTTGGAGAACTCAATTGACCTTGATCTACGTTTTTTGGACTGTGGGAGGAAACCCGAGAACCCGGAGGAAACCCACGCGGACGACATGGAAACTCCACCCAGATGGGGATTCGAACCGGGAATCCCTAGCGCTGAGAGGAGAACATGCTAAAGCACTAATCCAGCGTGCCGCCCCCCTGAACGAGCAGGTTAATTAATAAATCTGACCTTCATCAGGAAACGGCTCTCACTTTTAATCTCATTTATTAATTACGGTTTTTAATAATCACTCAGTTTAAAGTTAATTAAGGACGCCGTACACTCGAACCCTGACCGTACTAACGACCCTACACCACGATCAGAGGGGTCAGCAGGGTGTCGGTGGGCTCGGCCACGCCCCGCACACCTTATCTCCATCAAACAAAAAGTATTCAATCACCCCCCCCCCCCCAGCTGCAGGCCTGCTCCCCGCTGATAATCAGCTCTAATCGGCTGACCGACCCAAAGTCCAACAAACTCACCCAACCTACTTATGACGTCAGAGTTATTTACATTAACGAGCCTTCACTGCGTCTTAAACATTAAAGCCGCGGATTAAACTGCCGGATTAATTCTAATGTTACATAATTAATTAATCAACCCATAATCGACCGTTAACTCGATTTTTAATCGGACAGTCTTTAACGTAACCATAGCAACATAATTTAATATTCCATCCGATTACTGCATCTCATTAACGGGATGTTTTAATGTGATTAATTTATTAATTATGAGTACCTCGTCTTGGCACGGCGTTTGTACGACATGTTCATTTAAATGATCGCGGTGAAATAATCGTGTTTTAATCGATTTAATCGTGTCTTAATTAATTTGATCGTGTTTGTTTTAATTGATTTGATCTAGTCTTAATCGATTTGATCGTGTTTGTTTTAATTTATTGATCGTGTCTTAATTAATTGGATCGAGTCTTAATTAATTTGATCGAGTCTTAATTAATTGCAGTGTTATTATGTAACGATCGCGCTGCAGCGAAAGGCGTCACGTTTCCACCACCCGTTCTCGTATACTCCCGCCTTCTTGGCACGGATTGGCGCGTTTTTTCCCCCCGTTACGTGACACGCCAGCCAATCAAAAGACGTGGCTCCGACAGCGGACCAATCGGAGCGCGATAAACGAAGCCAAGCGGAAAGCGGGTAGGAAAAAAAAGGACCGAGGAGGCCGAACGCAAAACGTGTTAAAAACGCGGCTTTAAATGGAGATTTATAGCTCCATCGACACGTTATTAATAAAACAATAAATAAACACTTACCTTTCACACGCGTTTTCGTCCAAACGAGCTTATAAAGAAGCGCTGCGATGTCGGGAGGATGAAGGCTTTCAGGAAAGCGATCACGAGGCGATGCGATGACTGCAATTAAAGATGTTTTTCTAATTAAAGGTGATGAAAGACAGAGGTGGAGGTTGCCGTTCAAGCACTGTTGAAGCGGGAAACCAGGTCTCTGTCCGTTAACCTTAATCTCTACGACCGTGACCGCTGGCGCGCAGGCCTTTTATAGCCCTCCTCATGAATATTCATGACGCGTCGCGAGGTGGTTCCCTCCCCGAGCCAATCAGACGAGTGCTCATTTGCATGCGAATGATGTCATGCGTCGGAGTCGCAAAAGCGATTCAGTCTGAATAAAACATTTAAAAAAAAGGAAAAACACGCCTTTACGTCATCAGCTCAATGACGTCAGAACAGATCGGACCTTTAAAAGATCAACCAGCGGGTCAAGAGGTGTGAGGTCACGTGGACTGCGGGAGCAGAACTGGTTGGAACTGGTCGTGTTGGTTTAAATGGTCAGGTTGGTAAGCTGGGTTCATGGGTTGGTTCTAAACCCGTCAGTTTGGACCGATTTGGATTTAAACTGCTTGGTTTTAGTGCAGCGGCACGGTGGCTTAGTGGTTTGGCATGTTCTCCTCTCAGCGCTAGGGATTCCCGGTTCGAATCCCCATCTGGGTGGAGTTTGCATGTCCTCCCCGTGTCCGTGTCGATTTTCTCAGGGTTCCACAGTCCAAATAAAATTGCCCCATATAGAGTGTGTGTGAGTGAGTGTGTGTCCAGTAATAGATTGCCCCCCTGTCCTGGGTGTATCTGCCCAGCGCCAGAAATGTTCTCCACCAGATGGGCATTCGGAACCCCCCCCTTCGACCCCAATAGAGGATAAAGCTGAAGATAATGAATGGATGGTTTTAGTGTACAACTACAGTTTGGGTTCTACTATAACAGGGGGACATTGGTTCTAAAGGAGGCGGCACAGTGGCTTAGTGATTTGGCATGTTCTCCTCTCAGCACTAGTTCGAATCCTGGTTCGAATCCCAATCTGGGTGGAGTTTGCATGTTCTCCCCGTGTCCGCGTGGGTTTCCTCCGGGTTCTCCGGTTTCCTCCCACAGTCCAAAAACATGGATCAAGGTCAATTGGGTTCTCCAAATTGCCCCATATAGAGTGTGTGTGTGTGTGTGAGTGTGTCCAGTGATAGATTGGCGTCCTGTCCTGGGTGTATCTGCCAAGCGCCCGAGACGTTCTCCCCTGGATGGACATGGGGAACCCCCCCCCCCCCCCCCCGCGACCCCAATAGAGGATAAAGCTGAAGATAATGAATGGATGGATGGTTTTAGTGTACAGTTTGGGTTCTACTATAACAGGGGGACATTGGTTCTAAAGGATGGTTTAGTGATTGGCATGTTCTCCTCTCAGCAC
>JAFMOC010000648.1:37500-57500 GCA_019802505.1 Corydoras sp. C115 | reverse complement strand
TGTGAGACACGGGACGTCCCCGTCCTGAAGGACCCGAGTTTAGAGATTCCTGAAGCACACGGCGCTCACACACAGCTAGGAATAAATACAACACAGGACACACACACTGACATGGACGGCGCCCCCCGGGGGACAGCGCCCGTCCCGCGCCGTCCATCCGTCCGTCCGTCCGCCCATCTGTCCTGCAATACTGACGGTCAGAGCTTTGTTAATCCATACACTAACCTTTTATGAGAATAAAATTAATTGAAACTTTAATAAAAACAGAGGAAGGGACGCGTGCCACGCCCTCGCGACCTCGCGACCTCGCGACCCCGACGCTCGGGACGGCCTCGAGGGGGACAGAGTTCGTTTTGGGACGGGTCGTCCTCAGTCCTCTAAATATTCCCACGAGTCTTTCTCGTAGCCCTCGTGGACGTGCTGCAGCAGCACTCGCCGCCGACTCTCGCAGTATCTGCGCAGAAAGCAAACCCGCCGTCGTCAGGGAGAACATGCCAAACACCGCCGGCGCACTTCGCGGCGTTATCCCGTCCCGTCCTCTCACCTGTATTTATCCTGGACCTTCTGCTTGATGTCCTGCAGGGAATCGTGGGAGATGTCCCGCTCCAGATACCCGGACAGCACCTCGGTGGCGTTCTCCAGGTCGGCCTGGTTGTTCTGGAGGACACAGGGACATGGGGTTAGAACCGGACGGTCGCCGGCTCCGCGAGGGTTCGAGTCCCCGCCGCTGCCGCTGTGCGCACCTCGAAGATGATGGACTGGTTGTTCTTCTTGAGGTAGAAGGCGAAGACGTAGGTGAACATGAGGGTGGAGCGGCACTGACAGAGCACGTCCACGGCCTTCTTCAGGAACTGGACCTCGATCCAGGACATGTTGTGCTGCTGCATCTCCTCCATCCGCTGCTTCACCTGCGCATACAGCTTGTGCTCGAAGCGCAGACTCTGCATGTGGTTCATGTACCGGTTACAATAGAACAGGTACCGCTGCAGAGCCGCGCGGGAACGCTGTCACACACACACACACACACACACACACACAGTGTACGGTTACAATAGAACAGGTACCGCTGCAGAGCCGCGCGGGAACGCTATCACACACGCACACACACACACACACAGTGTACTGGTTACAATAGAACAGGTACCGCTGCAGAGCCGCGCGGGAACGCTGTCACACACACACACACACACACAGTGTACTGGTTACAATAGAACAGGTACCGCTGCAGAGCCGCGCGGGAACGCTATCACACACACACACACACACACACACACACACACACACACACACACAGTGTACCGGTTACAATAGAACAGGTACCGCTGCAGAGCCGCGCGGGAACGCTATCACACACGCACACACACACACACACAGTGTACTGGTTACAATAGAACAGGTACCGCTGCAGAGCCGCGCGGGAACGCTGTCACACACACACACACACACACACACACAGTGTACTGGTTACAATAGAACAGGTACCGCTGCAGAGCCGCGCGGGAACGCTATCACACACGCACACACACACACACACACACACACACACACAGTGTACCGGTTACAATAGAACAGGTACCGCTGCAGAGCCGCGCGGGAACGCTGTCACACACACACACACACACACACAGTGTACTGGTTACAATAGAACAGGTACCGCTGCAGAGCCGCGCGGGAACGCTATCACACACACACACACACACACACACACACACAGTGTAACGGTTACAATAGAACAGGTACCGCTGCAGAGCCGCGCGGGAACACTGTCACACACACACACACACACACACAGTGTAACGGTTACAATAGAACAGGTACCGCTGCAGAGCCGCGCGGGAACGCTGTGACACACACACACACACACACACACACACAGTGTAACGGTTACAATAGAACAGGTACCGCTGCAGAGCCGCGCGGGAACGCTGCCCCACACACACACACACACACACACACACACACACACACACACACTGAAAGACAATGACGTACAGATATGTAGAGTGTCTAAGGCTGCAACTAACGATTATATTGAAAATCGATTAATCGGTCGATTTTTTTTTTTTCGATTAATCGATGAATCAGATAAATAATTTTTTTTCCATGTCTTTACATTGAATCATTTAGCAGATGCTTTTATCCAAAGATGGATGTTTTTCAGTAAAATTATTCTATAGTATAGTATTATATACAGTCATTTTATTCAAACTGTTCAAGTTAAAATTTCCTGTAATGAATGAAAAGCACAATGAAAGAAATCTAAACATCCCTCACTTAACAACAAAAGTCAACTCCAAATAACACATGACACAGTTGCCCTCAGTAATGAACCGAATAGTGTCTGTTCTGTAGCCTATTGGGAAAAAAAATTATTAACAAATGAACTAATTAACAATCAGCTATGGAAATTTTTTTTTAACAAAAAAGTACCTCTTGTGTGAAATTTCAGTTGGACACCGGGACATATGGCTGCTTTGCACAGTGTACAAGTCTTCCAGGGGGGAAGGGGGGGGACCAATTAAAAATAAACAAATATTTAACAGAGACGAGGAGAGAGACGAAGATAATGAGAGCAACAAAAATCAACCAAAAGTTAAACTGAGGAAAGTGTATGTAGCGCTTGGTTTCACGGTAACGAAGGTGGGACACGAAGAAAGAGCGGCATGTCTGCTGTGTCTTTAAATGTTGGCAGCGGACAGCGTGAAATAAACGAAGACGTCTCTTAAAGACATTAGACCCCGATCAATTAAAGACATTAGACCCTGATAACACTGATAACCGCTTGAGTTTTTAAATCGAAAACGTGACGCGTAGAGCAGCGATCAGAACGCTTTATGAAAGCTGCTTCAGAAAAGCTGTGCTGCAGAACGGACACGTTGGAGACATTAGTTCTGACTTCCTCAAAAACAAAAAAAAAACAACCAGCACAAATTGTTGTATTCATTTTAGTTTTGTGGGTTAAAGTGTTAATAATAAATTGAGCTCCTGAATTAACGTTGCTGATGAATTTGAATTGATTATTATTTATGAATTTTATATCATTTAATTCTTCAGTATCAAATGGCAGTCAGTTCAAAAATATTTCTAGTTTAAATGAGGATTTCATTCGTTTCTGTTACAAACTAAAAAAACAAAGTTAATAAAATGATTTCTTTGTTCTCAGTTGATCTAGATTTATTTCTGTTTTTTTGTTTTCTTTATTGTTAATAAGGAGAGGTTGTTATAAAAGAGGTGAACTTATAACAAATCATACTACAGTGGGCGTGTAAAAATACTTTTTCATCCCATTTTGTCATGTATGTGTGTGTGTGTGTGTGTGTGTGGGGGGGGGGGGGGTTTATCATTTCTACGATTTTTCACTTGTTTTGCAGACTCCGCCTCGTTCTGTTCAACCCAATATTATTTTCCAGCGTTATTGAAGCGCCGCAGGTGACGTAAGCGGCTGCGACATCGCGAGTAATGTGGATATCACGCAACCCAACGAATCGATAATAGAAATTCATTATTGATACTTTGGATAATCGATTTTTATCGATTTTATCGATTCGTTGTTGCAGCCCTAAGAGTGTCCATTTAAAACAGAGAGAGAGACAGAAAGCAAGACAGAAAGCGAGACAGAGAGAGACAGACAGAGAGACAGTTAGGTCCACATGTCCTGTTGCGTGTGGGAGGATGTAGAGAACCCGACCCGCTGTGTTCCGTTCGGTACCGTTTGGTTTGATACACGCATTGGAACACCGACTCAGTACACCTGACATGTTTACGAGGTGTGGACAGTGTGGACAGACCCTCCTGCTGCCAGGTGAAGGAGCCTCTGGAATTTACCCAGGATGCTCAGCCGTCTGCGGGATTTGAATCCTATCCCGTCTGTTCTTACCTCCTGAGCGTCCCGTGCTGCTCTTGCATCGTCTTCGTTGTAGCGGTTACAGTTATACCTGCCAATCAGAGCACGGGGTTAGTGTCTCCACCTTAAAGACGGTCCACACACACACTCACTCACTCTCACACACACACACACACACACACTGTAAGGGGTCCAGTGCACTCACCATGCAGAACCATGAGGCTCCCAGGAACCCAAACACACCCAGCAGAACTCCGTCTTGCAGGTCTGACTGCGGCACACCATGTGGTTACAGCCGCCGTCCTTCTCGATGGTCACATGACACTTGGGACATTCCTGAAAGGACGTTCTTACATTTATCACAGAACCGTAAGACGAGCACGAGATCAGGGTTCTGCTGTTATTAGGGTCATCAGGACGCGTGCTGGCAGAACCTCACTTGTGTGTGTGTGTGTGTGTGTGAGTGAGTGAGTGTGTGTGTGTGTGTGTGTGTGTGTGTGTGTGTGTATAAACATGCGGGGGGACGGTACCTTAGTGTTGGCTGCGATCCAGTTGGATGTTTCGCTGTCATCATCACATTTCTTAATCCACTTTCTCAACCACTGAGGACACAAAGGACACAGAGATGAGCACAGAGACGGACGGGTACAGAGAGGGACGAGCACCGAGACGAGCACAGAGAGGGACAGGCACAGAGAGCGATGAGCACAGAGACGAGCACAGAGAGGGACGGGCACAAAGATGGACGAACACAGAGACGAGCGCAGAGAGGGACGAGCACAGAGACGGGCACAGAGACAAAGAGAGACGAGCACAGAGACGAGCACAGAGACAAACACAGAGACGAGCACAGAGAGGGACGGGCACAGAGACGGACACAGAGAGGGACGAGCACAGAGACAAACACAGAGACGGGCACAGAGAGGGACGGGCACAGAGACAAACACAGAGACGAGCACAGAGACGGGCACAGAGAGGGACGAGCACAGAGACAAACACAGAGATGGGCACAGAGAGGGACGAGCACAGAGACAAACACAGAGACGTGCACAGAGAGGGATGAGTACAGAGACGAGCACAGAGAGGGAGGAGCACAGAGACAAACACAGAGTCGAGCACAGAGAGGGACGAGCACAGAGATGGGCACAGAAAGGGATGAGCACAGAGACAAACACAGAGACGAGCACAGAGAGGGACGAACACAGAAAAACACAGAGACGAGCACAGAGAGGGATGAGCACAGAGACAAACACAGAGACGAGCACAGAGAGGGTCGAGCACAGAGACGGGCACAGCGAGGGACGGGCACAGAGACAAACACAGAGACGAGCACAGAGAAAAAACAGAGACGAGCACAGAGAGAGATGGGCACAGAGACAAACACAGAGACGAGCACAGAGAGAGACGAGCACAGAGACAAACACAGAGACGAGGGCACAGAGAGGGATGAGCACAGAGACAAACACAGAGACGAGCACAGAGAGGGACGAGCACAGAGACAAACACAGAGACGAGCACAGAGAGAGACGGGCACAGAGACAAACACAGAGACGAGCACAGAGAGAGACGGGCACAGAGACAAACACAGAGACGAGCACAGAGAGAGACGGGCACAGAGACAAACACAGAGACGAGCACAGAGAGGGATGAGCACAGAGACAAACACAGGGACGAGCACAGAGAGGGATGAGCACAGAGACAAACACAGGGACGGGCACAGAGAAAAAACGGAGACAAGCACAGAGACGAGCACAGAGAGAGACGAGCACAGAGAGGGATCCCCACTGCCCCCCCTCTTTCTCTCACTCCGCCCCCCTCTGTTTGTCCTTCAGTTGGGACGTGTTAAAGCTCAGTGTTTAGTGAATATGTAAGCATGCTCAGGATTAAAGGTGAAGTTGAAGCACACACCTTACACTTGACCGGGTCGTGCCAGTTCTCGCCGCAGTTGAAGCTGAGAGGACGAGAGACGGTGAGGACAGGGGACGGACGAGCAAACCTTTCAGATTTACACAGCGTCTACAGAACGTCTTACCAGAACTGTTTACCGCACTTGCAGCGCACCGGTTTGGCATCGGGATACTGCACCTTGACCACATGATGGCAGTCCGGAGCTGGACACCACTTCAGAAGTCTGTTACACTGAAACGGAGCGGGCAGAACGTCAGGAGGACGGGGGGACGGGGGGGGGGGGGGGACAGTCCCATTAGATCCAAAATATAACCCACGTGTCCCCAAACAGAACATCCATCCATCTTCAGCTTTATCCTCTATTAGGGTCACGGGGGGGGGGGGGGTTCATGTTCCCCAAACAGAACATGAACATTAATAAAAGCAAATGCATTCAGAGTTTGACACGCCCCCCCCCCCCACTCTAAATGAAAGTGGAACATTTTAGTTATTTTGGAGCTTCACTCGTCCCTCTAAACTAATCTAATCTAATCTAATCTAATCTAATCTAATCTAAAGTAATCTAATGTAATCTAATCTAATATAAAGTAATCTAATCTAACCTAATGTAATCTAATGTAATTTAAAGTAATCTAACGTAATGTAAATGTAATGTAATCTAATGTAAAGTAATCTAATGTAAAGTAATCTAATCTAACCTAATGTAATCTAATGTAATCTAATCTAATTTAAAGTAATCTAACGTAATGTAAATGTAATGTAATCTAATGTAAAGTAATCTAATGTAAAGTAATCTAATCTAACCTAATGTAATCTAATCTAATTTAAAGTAATCTAATGTAATGTAATCTAATGTAATGTAATCTAATGTAAAGTAATCTAATGTAATATTATCTAATGTAAAGTAATCTAATGTAAAGTAATCTAATCTAATTTAAAGTAATCTAACGTAATGTAAATGTAATGTAATCTAATGTAAAGTAATCTAATGTAATTTAAAGTAATCTAATGTAAAGTAAATCTAATGTAAAGTAATCTAATCTAATGTAATATTATCTAATGTAAAGTAATCTAATGTAAAGTAATCTAATGTAAAGTAATCTAATGTAAAGTAATCTAATGTAATTTAAAGTAATCTAATGTAAAGTAAATCTAATGTAAAGTAATCTAATCTAATGTAATCTAATGTAATCTAATGTAAAGTAATGTAATCTAATGTAAAGTAATGTAATCTAATGTAAAGTAATGTAATCTAATGTAAAGTAATCTAATGTAATATTATCTAATGTAAAGTAATCTAATGTAAAGTAATCTAATGTAAAGTAATCTAATGTAAAGTAATCTAATGTAAAGTAATCTAATCTAATGTAAAGTAATGTAATCTAATGTAAAGTAACTAATGTAAAGTAATCTAATCTAATGTATCAATCTAATCTAAATAATTAAGTAATCTAATGTACGTAATGTAATCTATGTAATGTAATCTAATGTAAAGTAATGTTAATCTAATGTAAGTAATCTAATGTTAAGTAATCTAAGTAAATCTAATTATAAACACAAGTATCGAATCATAATGTAACGTAATCTAATCTAAATGTAAATCTAATGAAATCTAATGTAAGTAAATCATCAATCTAAGTAAAGTAATTAATATCTAACGTAAAGTAAATCTAATGTAAATCTAAGTAAAGCAATCGAATCTAATGTAACGTAATCTAATCTAATGTAAATCTAATCTAATGTAAAGTAATCTAATGTAAATCTAATCTAACGTAATGTAATCTAATGTAAAGTAAATCTAACGATCTAATCAATGTAATCTAAAGAAATGTATGTAATGTAATCTAATGTAATGTACTAATATAATGTAAATCTAATCTAAATGTAATGTAAATCTAACGTAATGTAAATCACGTAATGTAATCTAATGTAATCTAATGTAATGTAATGTAATCTAATCTAATGTAATGTAAATCTAACGTAATGTAAATCTAACGTAATGTAAATCTAACGTAATGTAAATCTAATCTAATCTAATCTAATCTAATGTAATCTAATGTAATGTAATCTAATCTAACCTAATGTAATCTAATGTAATCTAATCTACTTTAAAGTAATCTAACGTAACGTAAATGTAATCTAATGTAAAGTAATCTAATGTAAAGTAATCTAATCTAACCTAATGTAATCTAATGTAATCTAATCTAATTTAAAGTAATCTAACGTAATGTAAATGTAATGTAATCTAATGTAAAGTAATCTAATGTAAAGTAATCTAATCTAACCTAATGTAATCTAATCTAATTTAAAGTAATCTAATGTAATGTAATCTAATGTAATGTAATCTAATGTAAAGTAATCTAATGTAATATAATCTAATGTAAAGTAATCTAATGTAAAGTAATCTAATCTAATGTAATCTAATGTAATCTAATCTAAAAGTAACGTAATGTCTAATCTAATGTAAAGTAATCTAATGTAAAGTAATCTAATCTAATGTAATGTAATCTAATGTAATCTAATGTAATCTAACGTAATGTAAAGTAATCTAATGTAAGTAAAAGTAATCTAATGTAAAGTAATCTAATCTAATGTAAAATGTAATGTAATCTAATGTAAAGTAATCTAATGTAAAGTAATCTAATGTAAAGTAATCTAATGTAAAGTAATCTAATGTAAAGTAATCTAATGTAATCTAATGTAAAGTAATCTAATGTAATCTAATCTAATGTAAAGTAATCTAATGTAAAGTAATCTAATGTAATGTAAAATGTAATCTAATGTAAAGTAATCTAATGTAATTTAAAGTAATCTAATGTAAAGTAAATCTAATGTAAAGTAATCTAATCTAATGTAATATTATCTAATGTAAAGTAATCTAATGTAAAGTAATCTAATGTAAAGTAATCTAATGTAAAGTAATCTAATGTAATTTAAAGTAATCTAATGTAAAGTAAATCTAATGTAAAGTAATCTAATCTAATGTAATCTAATGTAATCTAATGTAAAGTAATGTAATCTAATGTAAAGTAATGTAATCTAATGTAAAGTAATCTAATGTGTAAAGTAATCTAATGTAAAGTAATCTAATGTAAAGTAATCTAATGTAAAGTAATCTAATCTAATGTAAAGTAATGTAATCTAATGTAAAGTAATCTAATGTAAAGTAATCTAATCTAATGTAATCTAATCTAATTTAAAGTAATCTAACGTAATGTAAATGTAATGTAATCTAATGTAAAGTAATGTAATCTAATGTAAAGTAATCTAATGTAAAGTAATCTAATGTAATATTATCTAATGTAAAGTAATCTAATGTAAAGTAATCTAATGTAAAGCAATCGAATCTAATGTAACGTAATCTAATCTAATGTAAATCTAATTTAATGTAAATCTAATCTAATGTAAAGTAATCTAATCTAACGTAAAGTAAATCTAATGTAAATCTAATGTAAAGCAATCGAATCTAATGTAACGTAATCTAATCTAATGTAAATCTAATCTAATGTAAAGTAATCTAATGTAAAGTAATCTAATCTAACGTAATGTAATCTAATGTAAAGTAAATCTAATGTAAATCTAATCTAATGTAATCTAAAGAAATGTAATGTAATGTAATCTAATGTAATGTAAATATAATGTAAATCTAATCTAATGTAATGTAAATCTAACGTAATGTAAATCTAACGTAATGTAATCTAATGTAATCTAATGTAATGTAATGTAATCTAATCTAATGTAATGTAAATCTAACGTAATGTAAATCTAACGTAATGTAAATCTAACGTAATGTAAATCTAATCTAATCTAATCTAATCTAATGTAATCTAATGTAATGTAATCTAATGTAATGTAAATCTAATGTAATGTAAATCTAATGTAATCTAATGTAATGTAATCTAATGTAAATCTAACGTAATGTAAATCTAACGTAATGTAATGTAAATCTAATGTAATGTAAATCTAATGTAATGTAATCTAATGTAATGTAATCTAATGTAATGTAATCTAATCTAATGTAATGTAAATCTAATGTAATCTAATGTAATCTAATGTAATCTAATGTAATGTAATCTAATGTAAATCTAACGTAATGTAAATCTAACGTAATGTAATGTAAATCTAATGTAATGTAAATCTAATGTAATGTAATCTAATGTAATGTAATCTAATGTAATGTAATCTAATCTAATGTAATGTAAATCTAATGTAATCTAATGTAATCTAATGTAATGTAAATCTAATGTAAATCTAATGTAATGTAATTCGTGAGACAGTGCTTCTGATTTAGACACGGAGGCGTGGCCACATATCGGTTTTGGGAACAGCGAGAGAGACGGGGGGGGGGGCAGTGTGTGTGTGTGTGTGTGTATGTACGTGGTTAATTTTTCAAACGTCCATCGCGATCGACCCGACACCCCTTCGTGATGGACGTATTGGGCAGCCCTGCTTCAGGACGTTGATTAGAGAACTCACCTCCACAAAACTGTTAGTGATGAGATGTTGGTACTTGAGCTTCACTTTGGAGTCGGAGATCAACCTCCTGAAGAAAACACAACATACACACCATCACAATCACAATAACAATAATAACCAACATGAGTGAAGCAGATTAAAGGGTTAACTCACATCACAGTGCTGTCATCAACCAGAATATCACAGCTGTGTGCAGGACACGAGATCGTCTGGACGGAGGGACGAGGACAGAGACAGAGCAAAGAACAAATTAGGAAACATCTTCAGCATCTCCATCCACCGTCTTCATGTACCATCTAACATCACAGACATGATGATGGACAGGGACATCATATAGGGGCAATTTCCATCCATCCATCCATTATCTCCCGCTGTATCCTCTATTAGGGTCGTGGGGGGGGGGGTGCCCATGCCCATCCAGGGGTGAATGTTTTGGGCGCTGGGCAGATACACCCAGGACAGGGGGGCAATCTATCACTGAACACACACTCACACACACACTAAATGGGGCAATTTGGAGAACTCAATTCACCTTGATCCATGTTTTTGGACTGTGGGAGGAAACCGGAGAACCCGGAGGAAACCCATGCCGGCATGGGGAGAACATGCCAACTCCACCCAGATGGGGATTTGAACCTGGAATCCCTAGCGCAGAGAGGAGAACATGCCAAACCACTAAGCCACCGTGCCACGCTGGGGCAATTTAGAGCATTTCATTCACCTTAAATCCATGTTTTTGGACTGTTTGGGAAAAACCCAGAGAAACAGGAGGAAACGTGGGGGGGGGGGGGCACAGGGAGGACATGCAAACTCCACCCAGATCGGGATTCGAACCTGGATCTCCAGGACTGAGAGGAGAACAGGCTAAAGACTAAGCCACCGTGTCCATTACCTTCTGCTTAATCCTCAACTCCTGTACTGGGGTACAAGGGGGTGTCCTCACACACACACACACACACACACACACACACACACACACACACACACTATATGGGGCAATTTAGAGAGGCAACCAATTCACCATGAATCCATGTTTTTGATCTGTGGGAGGAAACCGGAGAACCCGGAGGAGGACACGGGGAGGGACGTAACGTCCGCGAACACAGTATCCGACGGCGCCCCCTGAAGGCGGTCCCCAGCGCTGCGCTGCGGGTGGTAGTGGTGGGTGTGAACTTGCCTGTCCCATGCCCTCCTCTATAATTTTGGTGGTGAGGTAGTCCCCCCAGCACTGCACACAGAACGTGTGTCCACACTCCAGTCCTGTAAAATACTGAGAGAGCAGACCAATCAGACGGCGGCGCCGCACGGGCGGGGCGGGGCGGGGCCAGGGCGGGGGCGGGGCCGCTCACTGACCGAGGTGGGGTAGTTCAGGAAGCAGATCTGGCAGGGCAGGTCCTGGTTGGAGGAGCGTGTGCTTATGGGACGCGTCCGCGCCTTTTTACTCGGGTTGATCACATGACACTCCGAAAATAACTTATCCACATTTCCATCAAAGTACCTGAGGGGCGAGCGAGAGAGAGAGAGAGAGAGAGGGTGGGGGGGAGAGAGAGAGAGACAGAGAGAGAGTTTTAATTAAAGACTGAGATGTTAGGAGACTGAGGGTGGGTGCGTATGTATGTGTATGGGTGCGGACGACGTATGAGGGACGTGCCAGGGACGTGCGAGGGACGTGCCAGGGACGTGCCAGGGACGTGCCAGGGACGTGCCAGGGACGTGCGAGGGACGTGCCAGGGACGTGCCAGGGACGTGCCAGGGACGTGCCAGGGACGTATGAGGGACGTGCGAGGGATGTGCGAGGGACGTGCCAGGGACGTGCCAGGGACGTGCGAGGGACGTGCCAGGGACGTGCCAGGGACGTGCGAGGGACGTGCGAGGGACGTGCCAGGGACGTGCGAGGGACGTGCCAGGGACGTGCGAGGGACGTGCCAGGGACGTGCCAGGGACGTGCCAGGGACGTGCGAGGGACGTGCCAGGGACGTGCCAGGGACGTATGAGGGACGTGCGAGGGATGTGCGAGGGACGTGCCAGGGACGTATGAGGGACGTATGAGGGACGTGCGAGGGACGTATGAGGGACGTATGAGGGACGTATGAGGGACGTGCGAGGGACGTATGAGGGACGTGCGAGGGACGTATGAGGGACGTGCGAGGGACGTATGAGGGACGTGCGAGGGACGTATGAGGGACATATGAGGGACATATGAGGGACGTGCGAGGGACGTGCGAGGGACGTATGAGGGACGTGCGAGGGACGTATGAGGGACATATGAGGGACATATGAGGGACGTGCGAGGGATGTATGAGGGACGTGCCAGGGACGTATGAGGGACATATGAGGGACATATGAGGGACGTGCGAGGGACGTATGAGGGACGTGCGAGGGACGTGCCAGGGACGTATGAGGGACGTGCCAGGGACGTGTGAGGGACGTATGAGGGACGTGCGAGGGACGTATGAGGGACGTGCGAGGGACGTGCCAGGGACGTATGAGGGACATATGAGGGACATATGAGGGACGTGCGAGGGACGTATGAGGGACGTGCGAGGGACGTGCCAGGGACGTATGAGGGACGTATGAGGGACGTGCGAGGGACGTGCGAGGGACGTATGAGGGACGTGCCAGGGACGTGTGAGGGACGTATGAGGGACGTGCGAGGGACGTGCGAGGGACGTGCGAGGGACGTATGAGGGACGTGCGAGGGACGTATGAGGGACGTGCCAGGGACGTATGAGGGACATATGAGGGACATGAGGGACGTGCGAGGGACGTATGAGGGACGTGCGAGGGACGTGCCAGGGACGTATGAGGGACATATGAGGGACGTGCGAGGGACGTGCCAGGGACGTATGAGGGACGTGCCAGGGACGTGTGAGGGACGTATGAGGGACGTGCGAGGGACGTATGAGGGACGTGCGAGGGACGTATGAGGGACGTGCCAGGGACGTGTGAGGGACGTATGAGGGACGTGCGAGGGACGTATGAGGGACGTGCGAGGGACGTGCCAGGGACGTATGAGGGACATATGAGGGACGTGCGAGGGACGTGCCAGGGACGTATGAGGGACGTGCCAGGGACGTGCCAGGGACGTGTGAGGGACGTATGAGGGACGTGCGAGGGACGTATGAGGGACGTGCGAGGGACGTGCCAGGGACGTATGAGGGACATATGAGGGACGTGTGAGGGACGTGCGAGGGACGTGTGAGGGACGTGTGAGGGACGTGTGAGGGACGTGTGAGGGACGTGTGAGGGACGCGTGTGAGGGACGTGTGTGGGACGTGTGAGGGACGTACCTCTCCATCAGTTTCTCTTTGTCCCAGTGGAAATGGCTGAGCATTATTCTGGTTACAGTGGCTGGGTTCTGTAACAGAGAGGAGAGGGTGAGAGGATCAACACAGACTGCAAGAACCAGGAACCAAACCTGGAACCCAACCAGAAACCCAACCAGAAACTGAACCAGGAACCCAACCTGGAACCCAACCTGGAACCCAACCTGGAACCCAACCTGGGACCGAACCAGGGACCGAACCAGGGACCGAACCAGGGACCGAACCAGGGACCGAACCAGGGACCGAACCTGGAACCCAACCTGGAACCCAACCTGGAACCGAACCTGGAACCCAACCTGGAACCCAACCTGGAACCGAACCAGGGACCGAACCAGGGACCGAACCAGGGACCGAACCAGGGACCGAACCAGGGACCGAACCAGGAACCCAACCTGGAACCCAACCTGGAACCGAACCAGGAACCCAACCTGGAACCCAACCTGGAACCCAACCTGGAACCCAACCTGGAACCGAACCAGGGACCGAACCAGGGACCGAACCAGGGACCGAACCAGGAACCGAACCTGGAACCGAACCTGGAACCGAACCTGGAAAGCTTCCACATGGTTCCTGCTTTAATAAGGACCCTAGTTCTCAGAACCCTGTATTCCGACTTAAGGTGCTTTAACACACAGGAACCTCTTTGTAATAAAAAAAGCAGATTATTAGTGCGCGCTCTGCAGAAATTAGAGGAAACCCGGAGGAAACCCACGCAGACACGTGGAGAACATGGAAAGTCCACCCAGATGGGGATTTGAACCGGGAATCTCTAGCGCTGAGAGGAGAACATGCTAAACCACTAAGCCACCTGTATGAAAATATTATTATTAAGTTTGACTTATGGGCGGCACGGTGGCTTAGTGGTTTAGCATGTTCTCCTCTCAGCGCTGGGATTCCTGGTTGGAATCCCCATCTGGGTGGAGTCTGGGTGGACGGATGGTTCTTAGAACTTAGAAGAAAGGAGAACTGAATCATGTGATCAGACATTCAGTCAGGAGTGGACAGTGTACAGTGCAAATAAGACATCAACAAAACCTCATGAGGTTCCGCAGGTCAGTGACCATTACACATATAATTACCATTATTAATTAATTATAGATTAATTATAGATTAATTATAGTTTAATTATAGTTTAATTATAGATTAATTATAGATTAATTATAGTTTAATTATAGTTTAATCATAGTTTGATTATAGTTTGATTATAGTTTAATTATAGTTTGATTATAGATTAATTATAGTTTGATTATAGTTTGATTATAGTTTAATTATAGTTTGATTATAGATTAATTATAGTTTGATTATAGTTTGATTATAGTTTAATTATAGATTAATTATAGTTTGATTATAGATGAATTATAGTTTGATTATAGATGAATTATAGTTTGATTATAGTTTGATTATAGATGAATTATAGATGAATTATAGTTTAATTATAGATGAATTATAGTTTGATTATAGATGAATTATAGTTTGATTATAGATGAATTATAGTTTGATTATAGATTAATTATAGATGAATTATAGTTTGATTATAGTTTGATTATAGATGAATTATAGATGTATTAGTTTGATTATAGATGAATTATAGATGTATTATAGTTTGATTATAGTTTATAGATGAATTATAGTTTGATTAGTTTGATTATAGTTTGATTAAAGTTTGATTATAGTTTATAGATGAATTATAGTTTGATTATAGTTTAATTATAGTTTGATTAGATGAATTATAGTTTAATTATAGTTTGATTATAGATGAATTATAGATGAATGATTTGGTTTTAAAGCCACAGACGGCTTATGTTTCTGATCTGAATCAGATTCAGCCCACTGAACTCAGATTAAAACTCTGATGATGATGAAGTGTGGCGTGAGGTCAGGGGGTGGGGGACTAAACCAACAGTGGACATGTTCTTTAATCTCACTTCTGATTTTGGGGAAAGAAAAAAAAAAAAAAAACATACAATGGAGCCTCTGTGTGACTCATGAGTCATTACTGAATGAACTCCAACAGCATATGACTCCTCATTTCACATCATCAAAGTGACATCAAAGTGACATCAAAGTCCTTGCCACGGTGGCTTAGTGGTTTAGCATGTTCTCCTCTCAGCGCTGGGGATTCCCGGTTCGAATCCCCATCTGGGTGGAGTTTCCATGTTCTCCCCGTGTCCGCATGGGTTTCCTCCGGGTTCTCCGGTTTCCTCCCACAGTCCAAAAACATGGATCAAGGAGAATTGAGTTCTCCAAATTGCCCCATATAGTGTGTGTTTGTGTGAGTGAGTGTGTGTTCAGTGATAGATTGCCCCCCTGTCCTGGGTGTATCTGCCCAGCGCCCAAAACGTTCTCCCCTGGATGGGCATGGGGAACCCCCCCCCCGCCTAAAAAAAAACAATGTTCTGGATGTTTTTGATTTTGGTGGAGGGAATGGAATGACGCAGCAGAGCTGCTGCTGGACACACCCCCCCCATCAGCAGCATCACGTGATCACCGTTTCTCTTTAAAAACACCGTTTAATAAAACTGTCCTCAACATTAATTAAATTTAATGTAACGAACCGGACCGGACCGAGCCGAGCCGAACCGAACCCTCAGACCGAGTCACAGAAATAAAGAACGAGGCTCCAGATGTTCCGAACGCAACCTTAATTACGATCGTCATTAAAAATAATAAAAAAAAACACACTTAAATAAAAGAAATAACGACTTTAACGCGTTTCTAAAGAGAGTCAAAACCACGAGTCGATTCCACAACTGACTCGCAATAAAGTTTTCAGCATTATAACGGCAGCGTTTCTAGCAAATTATTTCATATTTATTAATAATCATCCGATTGAACGCTATTATTATTATTATTATTACTATTATTATTAGTAATCATACACTTTGAAGTTTAACGAGGTTAAAATATATTCTCCCAAATATTTATAAAACACTTTACAGTGACGCAGGCATGTTCCACACACACCCTCTCTCTTCCATAGTCTTCTCATATTACATATTTTTTTATATTTTAAATTTATTTCAGGCGGCACGGTGGCTTAGTGGTTTAGCACGTTCTCCTCTCAGCACTAGGGATTCCCGGTTCGAATCCCCATCTGGGTGGAGTTTCCATGTTCTCCCCGTGTCTGCGTGGGTTTCCTCCGGGTTCCTCCCACAGTCCAAAAACATGGATCAAGTCAATTGAGTTCTCCAAATTGCCCCATATAGAGTGTGTGTGTGTGTGTGTGTGTGTGTGTGTGAGTGTGTGTCCAGCGATGGATTGGCACCCTGTCCTGGGTGTATCTGCCCAGCGCCCGAGACGTTCTCCCCTGGATGGGCATGGGGAACCCCCCCGCGACCCTAATAGAGGATAAAGCGGGAGATGAATGAATTTATTTCAAATCTATTGTATAGGCGGCACGGTGGCTTAGTGGTTTAGCATGTTCTCCTCTCAGCACTAGGGATTCCCGGTTCGAATCCCCATCTGGGTGGAGTTTCCATGTTCTCTCCGTGTCTGCGTGGGTTTCCTCCGGGTTCTCCGGTTTCCTCCCACAATCCAAAAAACATGGATCAAGTCCATTGGATTCTCCAAATTGCCCCATATAGAGTGTATGTGTGTGTCCAGCGATGGATTGGCGCCCTGTCCTGAGGTCTATCTGCCCAGCGCCAGAAACGTTCTCCCCTGGATGGGCATGGGGAACCCCCCCCCGCGACCCTAATAGAGGATAAAGCAGAAGATAATGGATGAATGAATGAATTTATTTCAAATCTATTGTATAGGCTGCACGGTGGCTTAGTGGTTTAGCATGTTCTCCTCTCAGCACTAGGGATTCCCGGTTCGAATCCCCATCTGGGTGGAGTTTCCATGTTCTCCCCGTGTCTGCGTGGGTTTCCTCCGGGTTCTCCGGTTTCCTCCCACAGTCCAAAAACATGGATCAAGTCAATTGAGTTCTCCAAATTGCCCCATATAGAGTGTGTCTGTGTGAGTGAGTGTGTGTCCAGCGATGGATTGGCGCCCTGTCCTGGGTCTATCTGCCCAGCGCCCGAGACGTTCTCCCCTGGATGGGCATGGGGAACCCCACCGCAACCCTAATAGAGGATAAAGCTGAAGATAATGAATGAATGAATTTATTTCAAATCTATTGTATAGGCGGCACGGTGGCTTAGTGGTTTGGCATGTTCTCCTCTCAGCACTAGGGATTCCCGGTTCGAATCCCCATCTGGGTGGAGTTTCCATGTCCTCCCCGTGTCCGCGTGGGTTTCCTCCGGGTTCTCCGGTTTCCTCCCACAGTCCAAAAACATGGATCAAGTCAATTGAGTTCTCCAAATTGCCCCATATAGAGTGTGTCTGTGTGAGTGAGTGTGTGTCCAGCGATGGATTGGCGCCCTGTCCTGGGTGTATCTGCCCAGCGCCCGAGACGTTCTCCCCTGGATGGGCATGGGGAACCCCACTGCGACCCTAATAGAAGATAAAGCTGAAGATAATGAATGAATGAATCTATTGTAGATCTTCTTTCTTATATTTGTAAATATCGCTTTCTTCGCACAGTTGTGGACGCTTGCTCATAAGTGTTTTTTTATACCCCAGTACGAGGTGACGTGACATTAAAGATCGTTGAATCCTTTCTGATCATTAAAAACTTTACGGTTTATATTTAAAGCTTATTTTAACATTTTATCTCTTTTACGGATTTGGACGCCGCTGAGCGAATCATAACAGAGTCAAATCCCCGAGTGAACTGACTCCTGGCAGCACTGTGCAGGCCGAGCGGAGTCGACTCCCGTTAGCCGTGTCCGCTAGCCGGAGCTTAGGGTTTCAGGTGGTTGTTGGTGAGCGGCTGAGGTACCTGCAGCACCTCGTTCACCTCCCGGATGCACTCCACCATGTGCTGGAGGATCTGCTCGGCCGTCAGCACCTCGTATCGGTAGTCCTCATCGTGCCCTCCTGCCCCGAGGCCTCCTCCTCCTCCTCCTCCGCCGCCGCCGCCGCCGCCGCTCTCCCCGCCGCCGTGCCGATCCTCCTGCGGCTCCAGCAGCCCCACCTCGCTGAGGTCCAGGGCGTCATCCTCGGCTTCGTCCTCGCCGCTGTCCTCGCTGCACTCCTCCTCCTCCTCCTCCTCCTCTTCCTCCTCGTCGTCGAATTCATAGTTGTAGCCTTCGTCCGAGTCCATCCTCTGGCTTCGGGTTCCTCACACCTCGTTCACAACAAACAGTCTCATTAAAAAACAACACCCACCACCTCCTCCTCCACCGCACCGCACCGCCGCCGAGCCGCCGCAGGCCGCCGAGCCGCCCAACAGCCTCCCAACTTCAGCCTGAACGCCGCTCCGCTCCGCTCCGCCGCTCGACTCCCAGAGAATGGAACGCCAAACGGGTCAAAAGCGTTCGGTCAGCGCGAACACACAGCGCCACCCACTGGCTGGGTCTGGTTTTAATGGGCATGTTATGTTGTATCATTTTAAAGGGTAATCGACAAATAAACACACAAAATGTGTAATCATTCATAATCATTCATTCATTCATTCATTCATCCATTATCTTGCACGTTGTCCTCTATTAGGGTCACAGTGGGGTTCCCCCCCATGCCCATCCTGGGCAGATAGACCCAGAACAGGGGGGCAATCATCAATCTATCACTGGGCACACACACAACACACTCAAACACACAAACACACTCTATATGGGGCAAATTGGAGAACTCAATTGACTTGATCCATGTTTTTGGACTGTGGGAGGAAACTGGAGAACCCGGAGGAAACCCACGTGGACACGGGGAGAACATGGAAACTCCACCCAGATGGGGATTCGAACCCGGAATCCCTAGCGCTGAGAGGAGAACATGCCAACCACACCACTAAGCCACCGTGCCGCCCTATATGAAAAAAAATAATAATAATAAGTTTGACTTATGGGCGGCACAGTGGCTTAGTGGTTTAGCATGTTCTCCTCTCAGCGCTAGGGATTTCCCGGTTTGAATCCCATTGGGTGGAGTTTGCGTGTCCTCCCCGTGTCCGCGTGGGTTTCCTCCGGGTTCTCCGGTTTCCTCCCACAGTTCAAAAACATGGACCAAGGTCAGTTGAGTTCTCCAAATTGCCCCATAGAGTGTGTCTGTGTGAGTGAGTGTGTGTCCAGCGATAGATAGACGTTCTCCCCTGGATGGGCATGGAGAACCCCCCCGTCCCCCCGCGACCCTAATAGAGGATAAAGTTGAAGATAATGAATGAACGGCAATATGATTTTTTGGAACGTGCTCATAGTTTAAATTGTCGATCACTACGCCGCCGTGTCGTCCCCTTATTTCTGTAATTTGGTTTGATATTTTTTTGGGTGGAGGCTTTTGTGGAGAAGGTGAGCAGATTCCAATTCACCAGATGTGGGACAAAGACTGTGTTTGTGTGGGACACCAATGCACTGCCAAATATATATATATAAATTAGGTCATCTATAAATAATATATATATATATATA
>JAFMOC010000648.1:10000-35000 GCA_019802505.1 Corydoras sp. C115 | reverse complement strand
TTCCTCTGATCACGACTGACCCGAGCTTCCTCTCAACACGACTGACCCAAGCACGACTGACCCGAGCTTCCTCTGATCACGACTGACCCGAGCTTTCTCTGATCACGACTGACCCGAGCTTCCTCTCAACACGACTGACCCAAGCACGACTGACCCGAGCTTCCTCTGATCACGACTGACCTGAGCTTCCTCTGATCACGACTGACCTGTGCTTCCTCTGATCACGACTGACCCGAGCTTCCTCTGAACACGACTGACCCGAGCTTCCTCTGATCACGACTGACCTGCGCTTCCTCTGATCACGACTGACCCGAGCTTCCTCTGATCACGACTGACCCGAGCTTCCTCTGATCACGACTGACCCGAGCTTCCTCTGAACACGACTGACCCGAGCTTCCTCTGAACACGACTGACCCAAGCACGACTGACCCGAGCTTCCTCTGATCACGACTGACCCGAGCTTCCTCTGATCACGACTGACCCGAGCTTCCTCTGAACACGACTGACCCGAACTTCCTCTGATCACGACTGACCCGAGCTTCCTCTGATCACGACTGACCCGAGCTTCCTCTGATCACGACTGACCCGAGCTTCCTCTGAACACGACTGACCCGAGCTTCCTCTGAACACGACTGACCCAAGCACGACTGACCCGAGCTTCCTCTGATCACGACTGACCCGAGCTTCCTCTGATCACGACTGACCTGCGCTTCCTCTGATCACGACTGACCCGAGCTTCCTCTGAACACGACTGACCCGCGCTTCCTCTGATTACGACTGACCCGCGCTTCCTCTGAACACCACTGACCCGAGCTTCCTCTGATCACGACTGACCCGAGCTTCCTCTGATCACGACTGACCTGCGCTTCCTCTGAACACCACTGACCCGAGCTTCCTCTGATCACGACTGACCCGAGCTTCCTCTGATCACGACTGACCCGAGCTTCCTCTGATCACGACTGACCTGCGCTTCCTCTGAACACCACTGACCCGAGCTTCCTCTGATCACCACTGACCCGAGCTTCCTCTGATCACGACTGACCTGTGCTTCCTCTGATCACGACTGACCCGAGCTTCCTCTGATCACGACTGACCCAAGCACGACTGACCCGAGCTTCCTCTGATCACGACTGACCTGTGCTTCCTCTGATCACGACTGACCCGAGCTTCCTCTGATCACGACTGACCTGTCGTTCTAAGTGAGAAGTTCCATTCGTTGTAATTGCCATGACAACCAGCACGTTTTAGTTCCATCGTTGAGAACGTTCCATAATACTCTGAGAACAGCTGAGGATTCATAAAATCTAGAAAACGAGAGTTTGCGTGAAGTATGTTCGCAACAACGATAAACAATCGATAAAGGTCAATTAGATGATCGATTCGTTGTATCGCGCGATTTCTGCGTTCCTCGCGACGTCGTCGCCGCCGCTTACGTCTGCAACGTCTGCAAAACAAAGTTCAATAAACTCTGCAAATGAAAAACTACCCACGTAAAGAAAAAGCGTCTGTTTACTTCACTGTAACTTCACTGTAACTGTAACTTCACTGTAACTGTAACTTCACTGTAACTTCACTGTAACTGTAACTTCACTGTATCTGTAACTTCACTGTAACTGTAACTTCACTGTAACTGTAACTTCACTGTAACTGTAACTTCACTGTAACTTCACTGTAACTATAACTTCACTGTAACTGTAACTTCACTGTAACTGTAAGTTCACTGTAACTTCACTGTAACTATAACTTCACTGTAACTGTGCGGGTTGGGGGCGGGTTAGCTCAGTGGTCAGGGTGTTGGGCTAGCAATCTGAAGGTTGGGGGTTCAAATCCCAGGTCCACTGAAGTTACCAGTGTGGGTCCTTGAGCAAGACCCTTAACCCTCATTGCTCCAGGGATGTTATGATTAACCCTGTTCTCACCTTGTAAGTCGCTTTGGATAAAAGCGTCAGCTAAATGACCCAATTTAACTGTAACTTCACTGTAACTGTAACTTCACTGTAACTATAACTTCACTGTAACTTCACTGTAACTGTAACTTCACTGTAACTATAACTTCACTGTAACTATAACTTCACTGTAACTGTAACTTCACTGTAACTGTAACTTCACTGTAACTTCACTGTAACTTCACTGTAACTATAACTTCACTGTAACTTCACTGTAACTATAACTTCACTGTAACTGTAACTTCACTGTAACTTCACTGTAACTTCACTGTAACTGTAACTTCACTGTAACTATAACTTCACTGTAACTATAACTTCACTGTAACTTCATTGTAACTATAACTTCACTGTAACTATAAGTTCACTGTAACTATAACTTCACTGTAACTGTAACTTCACTGTAACTATAACTTCACTGTAACTGTAACTTCACTGTAACTATAACTTCACTGTAACTATAACTTCACTGTAACTTCACTGTAACTATAACTTCACTGTAACTTCATTGTAACTATAACTTCACTGTAACTTCACTGTAACTTCACTGTAACTATAACTTCACTGTAACTTCATTGTAACTATAACTTCACTGTAACTGTAACTTCACTGTAACTATAACTTCACTGTAACTTCACTGTAACTGTAACTTCACTGTAACTATAACTTCACTGTAACTATAACTTCACTGTAACTTCATTGTAACTATAACTTCACTGTAACTATAAGTTCACTGTAACTATAACTTCACTGTAACTATAACTTCACTGTAACTGTAACTTCACTGTAACTATAACTTCACTGTAACTTCATTGTAACTATAACTTCACTGTAACTTTAACTTCACTGTAACTTCACTGTAACTATATCTTCACTGTAACTGTAACTTCACTGTAACTGTAACTTCACTGTAACTATAACTTCACTGTAACTGTAACTTCACTGTAACTGTAACTTCACTGTAACTTCACTGTGACTTCATTGTAACTGTAACTCCACTGTAACTTCAATGTAACTTCACTGTAACTGTAACTTCACTGTAACTGTGACTTTACTGTAACTATAACTTCACTGTAACTTCACTGTAACTATAACTTCACTGTAACTATAACTTCACTGTAACTGTAACTTCACTGTAACTATAACTTCACTGTAACTATAACTTCACTGTAAGTTCAACTTCACTGTAACTATAACTTTACTGTAACTTCACTGTAACTATAACTTCACTGTAACTATAACTTTACTGTAACTATAACTTCACTGTAGCTTTACTGTAACTATAACTTCACTGTAACTGTAGCTTCACTGTAACTATATCTTCACTGTAACTGTAACTTCACTGTAACTATAACTTTACTGTAACTGTAACTTCACTGTAACTTTAACTTCACTGTAACTATAACTTCACTGTAACTGTAACTTCACTGTAACTTTAACTTCACTGTAACTTCACTGTAACTATAACTTCACTGTAACTGTAACTTCACTGTAACTATAACTTCACTGTAACTTTAACTTCACTGTAACTATAACTTCACTGTAACTTCACTGTAACTTCACTGTAACTGTAACTTCACCGTAACTATAACTTCACTGTAACTTCAACTTCACTGTAACTATAACTTCACTGTAACTTCATTGTAACTATAACTTCACTGTAACTGTAACTTCACTGTAACTATAACTTCACTGTAACTTCACTGTAACTGTAACTTCACTGTAACTATAACTTCACTGTAACTATAACTTCACTGTAACTTCACTGTAACTATAACTTCACTGTAACTATAAGTTCACTGTAACTATAACTTCACTGTAACTATAACTTCACTGTAACTTCACTGTAACTTCACTGTAACTATAACTTCACTGTAACTTCACTGTAACTATAACTTCACTGTAACTTTAACTTCACTGTAACTTTCACTGTAACTATAACTTCACTGTAACTGTAACTTCACTGTAACTGTAACTTCACTGTAACTATAACTTCACTGTAACTGTAACTTCACTGTAACTATAACTTCACTGTAACTATAACTTCACTGTAACTTCAACTTCACTGTAACTATAACTTCACTGTAACTATAACTTCACTGTAACTTCACTGTAACTATAACTTCACTGTAACTTTAACTTCACTGTAACTATAACTTCACTGTAACTTTACTGTAACTATAACTTTACTGTAACTGTAACTTCACTGTAACTTTAACTTCACTGTAACTATAACTTTACTGTAACTATAACTTCACTGTAACTATAACTTCACTGTAACTATAACTTCACTGTAACTATAACTTCACTGTAACTTCACTGTAACTATAACTTCACTGTAACTATAACTTCACTGTAACTGTAACTTCACTGTAACTGTAACTTCACTGTAACTATAACTTCACTGTAACTATATCTTCAGTGTAACTTCACTGTAACTATAACTTCACTGTACCTATAACTTCACTGTACCTATAACTTCACTGTAACTGTAACTATAACTTCACTGTAACTATAACTTTACTGTAACTTCACTGTAACTATAACTTCACTGTAACTATAACTTCACTGTAACTATAACTTCACTGTAACTGTAGCTTCACTGTAACTATATCTTCACTGTAACTTCACTGTAACTATAACTTTACTGTAACTTCACTGTAACTTTAACTTCACTGTAACTATAACTTCACTGTAACTGTAACTTCACTGTAACTATAACTTCACTGTAACTATAACTTCACTGTAACTGTAACTTCACTGTAACTTCAACTTCACTGTAACTATAACTTCACTGTAACTATAACTTCACTGTAACTGTAACTTCACTGTAACTATAACTTCACTGTAACTATAACTTCACTGTAACTATAACTTCACTGTACCTATAACTTCACTGTAACTGTAACTGAGGTGGAGATGAATAAAGACCGGTGTGTCTGCTGTGTCTTTAAATGTTGGCAGTGGACAGCATGAAGCCAAATAAATGAAGACGTCAATTAAAAACATTACACCCCAATCAATTAAAGACATGATAATATAATATAATATAATATAATATAAGTGTTAATATTTTAGTTTTGTAGGTTAAAGTGTTTTTTATTTGTGATTTTATTTGATTTAATTTTTCAGTATTAAATGCAGTTCAGTTCAAAAATGTTTCTGGTTTAAATAAAGATTTCATTCAAGTTAATAAACTGATTCTGTTCTCAGCTGATCTTTATTTCTTTCAGTTTTTAAGGAGACATTCTTATAAGAGCTGAACTTAGAACAAACATTGATAAATGATACTACAGTGGGCGTGTCAAAATACTTAATCATCCCATTTTGTCATGTACGGGGGGGGGGGTGAGTGTGTGTGTGGGGGGCACAAAATGTTTTCTTCTTCCTGGGGGGAGGGGCTTAACAGAAAATAATTGAGAATCACTGGTGTAAATTATCATAACCGCGGGAGAGCTTCAGCATCACACAGATAGAGAACGTAGAACATGAAAAATGATCTGACCTGCACGCAGCACCACCACGTGATGATCCACCACCTGGAACTCGACGTGCTGGAGTCACCGATGAGGAGGGAGGAGCTTCATGCCTCTTCACTGTTGGGGGGTTTAAAGGCTTTTAATTCTGTAAAGCTGAATTTAAATAAATGACTTAAGCTGGAACTGACCAGCAGATAAACCACCACAGCATCCCGACCTTCTGTAGCTTTGAAGCGGATCAGCGGAACGGTCAGTCACTATGAGAGCACGCTTCCTGCTGTTTTCGGTTGTTCTGGACGATGACCGTGATGGAGAACGTGTGGTACTTCATATGTTCCTTTAATTATCTTAAGCAGTGTGCTTTATAAATACATACAGCTTGTACACAATGCTGCTAATTAATAGATTAAGCTTTACGTTTGAATTTTCTGACAAAATATGAGTGAACACACTGCCCTCTATGGGAGAGAGTTTGATCAGCAAGTCAATTTGAATGCAGTGTTTGTATCAGCAATGCACTTATTTTTATTTATTTTTTTTAATTCATTCATTCATCCATTATCTTCCACTTTATCCTCTATTAGGGTTGGGAGGTTTCCCATGCCCATCCAGGGGAGAACGTCTCGGGCGCTGGGCGGATAGACCCAGGACAGGGCGCCAATCCATCGCTGGACACACACTCACTCACACACACTCTATATGGGGCAATTTGGAGAACTCAATTGACCTTGATCCATGCTTTTGGACTGTGGGAGAAAACCAGAGAACCCGGAGGAAACCCACGCCGACACGGGGAGAACATGGAAACTACACCCAGATGGGGATGCGAACTGGGAATCAGTAGTGCTGAGAGGAGAACATGCTAAACCACTAAGCCACCGTGCCACCTATTTTTAAATGTATTTTATTTTACTTTATAATTTACTTTACATTTATTTAATTTCATCCATTATCTTCCACTTTATCCTCTATTAGGTTTGTGGAAAGGGGGGGTCCCCATGTCCATACAGGGGAGAACGTTTCGGGCGCTGGGCAGATACACCCAGGACAGGGGGGGCAATCTATCACTGAACACACACTCACATACACACTCTATATGGGGCAATTTGGAGAACTCAATTGACTTGATCCATGTTTTTTAGACTGTGGGAGGAACCCGGAGAACCCGGAGGAAGCCCACGCGGACACGGGGAGAACATGCAAACTCCACCAAGATGGGGATTCGAACTGGGAATCCCTAGCGCTGTGAGGAGAACATGCCAAACCACCGTGCTGCCCTTTATAATTTATTCATCCATCCATCCATTATCTTCAGCTTTATCCTCTATTAGGGTCGGGGGGGGGGGTTCCCCATGCCCATCCAGGGGAGAACGTCTCAGGCGCTGGGCAGATACACCCAGGACAGGGGGGCAATCTATCACTGGACACACACTCATTCACACACACACACTCTATATGGGGCAATTTGGAGAACTCAATTGACCTTGATCCATGTTTTTGGACTGTGGGAGGAAACCGGAGAACCCGGAGGAGACCCACACGGACACGGGGAGGACATGGAAACTCCACCCAGATGGGGATTCGAACCGGGAATCCCTAGTGCTGAGAGGAGAACATGCTAAACCACTAAACCACCGTGCCGCTATGTTTACAGCTGTGATGTCATGCTTTTGATTGAGTTTTTGGTAACAGGAACAAAACGGAACCCTATTTAGTACTTTTGAGATGAATTGGAACCCCGATTGCACATGGAGCACACATCTGAGAACGGTCTGAAGCGTCGGCGTAATGAAGCGTCGAAGTGAAAGTTGGAGAACGTCGGGAAGTCGGGGATGTCCGCATACTTTAGTCTTTAGCTGCTGCAGCTGTAAGTGTGCGCTGGTTGCCGTGGAAACCCGACGCCGTGACCTCACGTTTAGGACGAACAGAAGGCCAGCGCACCGTCCAGCTGCTGAAGTTTTTACAAACATAAACCACCGATTTATTGAATATACAGTCATAACAAGAGCAGTAGAAACGATCGCAACGCGGACGGGGGGCGGCGGCCGAGGGCGGCGCCAGACCCCGCCCCCCCCGCGGCGTGCACGCGACCCGAAGCAAACCATCAAAGAAAGAAAAATCATATGGATATTTAATGTTGGATATTCAGCGTCGATATGAAGACGTCATTCGGATGAGAGCTGTTCCGCAGGGCTCGCCGTTCCAAACCGACGCCCCCTGCAGGTGCGCTAAGGTCCTCGCGCACGCCCCCGTCCCCGACGACGCGCGCCGAGCGTTATTTGTTCTTAATCTCTATTCGTGAAAGACCTGAGGAAATGTCAGCGTTAAAGCACCCCCCCCCACCACACACCCCCCCCCCCCCCCCGAAGGAGGGCGGCGGTCCGGGCGGAGCCGCCGGGCGTGGAGTCTTTATTCTTCAGTGGCGTCAATGTAAACATGAACGTGTGATGGGATCCCTGTACAGAGTGAGTCCCAGGTAGCAGCGTCCTGCGACGGTAACCCCCCCCCACCCGCCCCGCCCCTCCCCGCCCCGCCCCGTATAAAGGATTCGTGTCCATGGCTTCGGCTTTGCCGTCGTTATGAGGTTGCTACGCATGCATGAGGCTGAAGGAACGGGTCAGGGGACTCAATACACCGACTCCAAGATACGTAGCAGGGATAGGAACTAACCGGACCAGTTGCACCCACAGAACCTGAGCTGTGACCGTTCATTTAAAAACTCGCTTAAATACTTTAAAATCTGGCAACCGAAGCGCCGTGTCCAATCAGAGAACATCATCGAGCGATGACGGGCTTCTGTCCAGCTGCTACATATCTGCTCGATGGCTGGACGTTAAACTGGACCGTGATCGTTAAGAAGAATTAAGAATTCAGCCGAAGCTGCTCGTCCTGTAAAACCAACAACCCTAAGAACGATGGCGCTATTGTGCCCACCGCGTGCCGGGGCTCTGCGGCTAGGCCCGCCGGACCAATTACCCCCAAAACCCCCCTCGTTCAGGACGGTCCTGAAGGTCACCTGGTCCGATTCATGCAAGAAGAAGACGAGGACGTACTGCAATCATAATCAAACAGAAGACGATAAATAATCAGAGTAAAAGCCTGCTCTCCGCTTCGCCTGGAGGTCCTGAAAATGCCCTGAAGCCGTCTTGACCGTAAGTTCGGAGGCGCCGCCGGAGACGGGGTCTCACTACACCATGGAGGACAGCGTGTTGTCCTCGGCGTAAGGAGGAGCAGCGGAAGTCCGCACGGCGGGGGCGTGGTTGATGGGCGAGAGGTCGTTCATCTCTCCAGACGAAAGCGATAAAGGGAAAGAGGGCGACAGAGAGACGCCGGACGAAGGCTCCGCGGACCCGGCGAAGGTGCGAGGAGGCTTGGGCACCAGGTTGGGCTCCAAGGTCGCCCTGGCAAGCAGCCGCCGCTCGTTCTCCGGGTCCTCCAGAGGCCGTCCCTCGGTCCGGACCGAGGAGCCGCGGCCCGATTCGGACTCGGCGTCGGACTCGCCGTTCTCTGGGGGAAGGGCATCGTTTGCGTCCAGCTTGAAGAGCGAATCTAAGTACTGCGCAAACTCCAGGACCGCCTGGCTCGGGTTCCCGTTGGACAGCGGCGCCACCTTCAGCTCGTTTGGCCCCTCCTTCTTCCTCTCATCGGCGTCCTCTGAAGGCGTCCCCTCTGAAGGGGCCCGCGGACTCTGCTCCCAGCTGTTACGCCCGCCGGCTCTCTGGAAGGTCTCGGAATTGGGGCGCGGGAGTCCCCCGATCCGGTCCGAGGGACCCTCCGCGACCTGCCGGACGGGAAACTGCGGGAAGCTGCCGCCGTGGCCGACCTTCGAGAGGCGGGCGTCTCGGCGGGGGGCCCCTGGAGCCGGTCGGGCGGGACGTCGGGCTCCGGCGGCGTGGCGCAGCAGGGTCCGGTCTGTCCCATCGGCTCGCGCTCCGGCGAGGCCTGGATCAGCTCGGTCCGTGAGCTCAGCGACGGGTTCTCCTCGGGAATCGGGGCGTCCAGCGGGAACAGCAGCGTCCCCAGGCACGGAGAACCCCTGAGGGCCGCCGACGAGCGCCGGGAGTCCATGCTGTAGACCGAGTCCACGTCGGACAAGCTCTCCATCATCGCCAGCGGGGCCTTCCGCTCGCGCAGCTCCAGCGCCAGGCGCTCGCGGGCACCCAGCAGCACCACGGGCACGGCGGGGGGGGGGCACTCCGAAAACCCGTCCAGGGAGATCTCGGAGCGAGCGCAGGAGCTACGGGGTGGGGAGAGGAACGGGAGGGCGGGGGGAGGGGTGGAACGTGGTACGGATGGGGGGGTGGGGGGGGGGGGCATGGTGTGAACGGGATGGAGGTTCGAATCGAATCGGAAGAAAAAAGTGAAAGAGTGGAATTTATGATGCAATTAGAAAAAAAATAATTAAATTAAATAAAATTTAAATGAACGTAAAATAAAAGAAATAAATAATAAAATAAAAGAACAAACAGGAGGAAGGTTATAACGAGGTGATTCAATCGGGACGGGGGGGGGGGGGGGTGGGTTAATGTCGGGGTTGCAGTTACAGGGTCAGCAGACAGGGGGCAGACAGGAGAGAAAGTGAGAGGTCAGTCAGACAGGGTTCATCTACACTGAGCGTCTCTACTGAACCACAGGGGGCGGGGGGGGAACTGAATACTACCATATGTGGCGCCTCTGCAGGGGGCATGAGTGAGAGAGCACACGACACAATTAGACATCAGAACCCGGAGAACATAGAGAACCCAGAGAACACAAAGAACCTAGAAAAACCCGGAGAACCCAGAAAACCTAGAGAACCCGGAGAACCTAGAGAACCCAGAAAACCTAGAGAACCCGGAGAACCCAGAAAACCCAGAGAACCCAGGGAGCCTACAAAACACAGAGAACCCGTAAAACCCAGAAAACCTAGAAAACCCAGAAAACCCTAACCCTAGAAAACCCGGAGAACCTAGAAAACCTAGAGAACCCGGAGAACCTAGAGAACCCAGAAAACCTAGAGAACCCAGAAAACCTAGAAAACCCAGAGAACCTACAAAACACAGAGAACCTGTAGAACCCAGAAAACCAAGAGAACCCAGAAAACCCTAACCCTAGAAAACCCGGAGAACCTAGAAAACCTAGAAAACCCGGAGAACCTAGAAAACCTGGAGAACCCAGAAAACCTAGAAAACCCGGAAAACCTAGAAAACCAAGAGAACCCAGAAAACTTAGAAAACCCGGAGAACCTAGAAAACCCGGAGAACCCAGAAAACCTAGAAAACCCGGAGAACCTAGAAAACCCAGAGAATCCAGAGAATCCAGAAAACCTAAAAAACCCGGAGAACATAGAAAACCCAGAGAATCCGGAGAACCCAGAAAACCTAGAAAACCCATAGAACCCAGAGAACCTAGAAAATCCAGAAAACCCGGAGAACCTAGAAAACCCGGAGAACCCAGAAAACCTAGAAAACCCGGAGAACCCAGAAAACCCGGAGAACCTAGAAAACCCAGAGAACCTACAAAAACTAGAAAACCCGGAGAACAAAGAAAACCCGGAGAACCTAGAAACCCGGAGAATCTAGAAAGCCCGGAGAACCCGGAAAACCTAGAAAACCCGGAAAACCTAGAAAACCCGGAGAACCTAGAAAACCTAGAAAACCCAGAGAACCTAGAAAACCCGGAGAACCTAGAAAACCCGGAGAACCTAGAAAACCTGGAGAACCCAGAAAACCCAGAGAATCCGGAGAACCCAGAAAACCCGGAGAACCCAGAAAACCTAGAAAACCGAGAACCTAGAGAACCCGGAGAACCCACTTCCACTAGAACTAGTGCACTTCTCAGGAAGAACTCACTCCCATTTACATTATATTTATATTTATATTTACATTTATTCGTTCAGCAGATGTTTTTATCCAAAACGCGACTTACAGATGAGAACATCAGTCAGAAGTTCTGGAACAACCAGCTCCGCTGTAGATTCAGCAAACCTGAGTGTTATTTGATGCTCCGCCCCCCCCCCCCCCTTTATTTAATTTATTTTTTTTATAACAGGTGTTTGTTAAAGAGATGCGTCTTCAGTAGTTTCTTAAAGCTGCTCAGTGATTCTTATGGACAGAGTTGGGAAGATCGTACTATCATGTTGCAGTGGAGAACGCCACGGAGTGAGAATCAGCTCCTCGGTGAGGTGGAACCACCAGGGGGCGATCATCACCGGAGCGAAGTGAACGAGTCGGAGTGTATTTATAAAAGATAGAGTGAAGGGAGGAGGGGCCAGATCCAGAAATGGTTCTGTAGGACAGAGTCAGTGACCTGTACTGAATGCAGCAGCTACAGGGAGACAATGGAGGGACATGAGTGATGGAGGGACATGAGTGATGGAGGAACGTGAGTGACGGAGGGACATGAGTGATGGAGGGACATGAGTGATGGAGGGACATGAGTGATGGAGGGACGTGAGTGACGGAGGGACGTGAGTGACGGAGGGACATGAGTGATGGAGGGACATGAGTGATGGAGGGACATGAGTGAGGGAGGGACATGAGTGAGGGAGGGACATGATGAGGGAGGGACATGAGGAGGAGGGACATGAGTGATGGAGGGGGACATGAGTGATGGAGGGACATGAGTGAGGGAGGGACATGAGTGAGGGAGGGACATGAGTGATGGAGGGACATGAGTGATGGAGGGACATGAGTGATGGAGGGACATGAGTGATGGGAGGGACATGAGTGATGGAGGGACATGAGTGAGGAGGGACATGAGGACACATGAGTGATGGAGGGACATGAGTGATGGAGGGACATGAGTGATGGAGGGACATGAGGAGGGGACATGAGTGATGGAGGGACATGAGTGATGGAGGGACATGAGTGATGGAGGGACATGAGTGATGGAGGGACATGAGTGATGGAGGGGGACATGAGTGATGGAGGGACATGAGTGATGGAGGGACATGAGTGATGGAGGACATGAGTGAGGGAGGGACATGAGTGATGGAGGGACATGAGTGATGGAGGGACATGAGTGATGGAGGGACATGAGTGAGGGAGGGACATGAGTGATGGGAGGGACATGAGTGAGGAGGGGACATGAGTGATGGAGGGACATGAGTGAGGGAGGGACATGAGTGAGGGAGGGACATGAGTGACGGAGGGAGGGACATGAGTGACGGAGGGACATGAGTGACGGAGGGACATGAGTGACGGAGGGACATGAGTGAGGGAGGGACATGAGTGATGGAGGGACATGAGTGATGGAGGGACATGAGTGAGGGAGGGACATGAGGAGGAGGGACATGAGTGAGGGAGGGACATGAGTGACGGAGGGACATGAGTGACGGAGGGACATGAGTGACGGAGGGACATGAGTGAGGGAGGGACATGAGTGAGGGAGGGACATGAGTGAGGGGGGGACATGAGTGAGGGGGGGACATGAGTGACGGAGGGACATGAGTGACGGAGGGACATGAGTGACGGAGGGACATGAGTGAGGGAGGGACATGAGTGATGGAGGGACATGAGTGATGGGAGGGACATGAGTGAGGGAGGGACATGAGTGACGGAGGGACATGAGTGAGGGAGGGACATGAGTGATGGAGGGACATGAGTGATGGAGGGACATGAGTGAGGGAGGGACATGAGTGAGGGAGGGACATGAGTGATGGAGGGACATGAGTGATGGAGGGACATGAGCGATGGAGGGACATGAGCGATGGAGGGACATGAGCGATGGAGGGACATGAGCGATGGAGGGACATGAGCGATGGAGGGACATGAGTGATGGAGGGACATGAGTGATGGAGGGACATGAGTGATGGAGGGACATGAGTGATGGAGGGACATGAGTGATGGAGGGACATGAGTGACGGAGGGACATGAGTGACGGAGGGACATGAGTGATGGAGGGACATGAGCGATGGAGGGACATGAGCGATGGAGGGACATGAGCGATGGAGGGACATGAGCGAGGGGGGACATGAGCGATGGAGGGACATGAGTGATGGAGGGACATGAGCGATGGAGGGACATGAGTGATGGAGGGACATGAGTGATGGAGGGACATGAGTGAGGGAGGGACATGAGTGACGGAGGGACATGAGTGACGGAGGGACATGAGTGATGGAGGGACATGAGTGATGGAGGGACATGAGTGATGGAGGGACATGAGCGATGGAGGGACATGAGCGATGGAGGGACATGAGCGATGGAGGGACATGAGTGAGGGACATGAGAGGGGGACATGAGTGATGGAGGGACATGAGTGATGGAGGGACATGAGTGATGGAGGGACATGAGTGATGGAGGGACATGAGTGACGGAGGGACATGAGTGAGGGAGGGACATGAGTGAGGGAGGGACATGAGTGATGGAGGGACATGAGTGATGGAGGGACATGAGCGATGGAGGGACATGAGCGATGGAGGGACATGAGCGATGGAGGGACATGAGTGATGGAGGGACATGAGTGATGGAGGGACATGAGTGATGGAGGGACATGAGTGATGGAGGGACATGAGTGATGGAGGGACATGAGTGATGGAGGGACATGAGTGATGGAGGGACATGAGTGATGGAGGGACATGAGTGATGGAGGGACATGAGTGATGGAGGGACATGAGTGACGGAGGGACATGAGTGATGGAGGGACATGAGTGATGGAGGGACATGAGTGATGGAGGGACATGAGGGGAGGGACATGAGTGGAGGGACATGGAGGAGGGACATGAGTGATGGAGGGACATGAGTGATGGTGATGGAGGGACATGAGTGATGGAGGGACATGAGTGATGGAGGGACATGAGTGATGGAGGGACATGAGTGATGATGAGTGATGGAGGGACATGAGTGATGGAGGGACATGAGTGATGGAGGGACATGAGTGATGGAGGGACATGAGTGATGGAGGGACATGAGTGATGGAGGGACATGAGTGAGGGAGGGACATGAGTGATGGAGGGACATGAGTGATGGAGGGACATGAGTGACGGAGGGACATGAGTGATGGAGGGACATGAGTGATGGAGGGACATGAGTGAGGGAGGGACATGAGTGATGGAGGGACATGAGTGATGGAGGGACATGAGTGATGGAGGGACATATTGTGTGAGGAACCTTGCTCTGATCTTCCACAGGCCTCCTCAGCATTCAGAGCTCACGTTCCACTGAATGTCCACTGAATGTCCACTGAATGTCCACTGAATGTCGCTGGGTTATGGGGCTGAATTGGTACCCTGACCATGTGCCTGTGTGTGAGGACGTCTGATGGACGCTGTCTCTGAATGTTGTTGGACAGTATTCAGGTGGTGGATGAGGCGGCCGACTCACCGGACGCTGCTGCTGCGGCGGTGCTGCGGGTGACCATGTCCCTGACCATGTGCCTGACCATGTCCCTGACCATGTGCCTATCTCCGGTGTGAGGACGTCTGATGGACGTTGTCTCTGAATGTTGGTGGACTGTATTCAGGTGGTGGATGAGGCGGCCGACTCACCGGACGCTGCTGCTGCGGCGGTGCTGCGGGTGACCATGTCCCTGACCATGTGCCTGACCATGTCCCTGACCATGTGCCTATCTCCGGTGTGAGGACGTCTGATGGACGTTGTCTCTGAATGTTGTGGAGTGTATTCAGGTGGTGGATGAGGCGGCCGACTCACCGGACGCTGCTGCTGCGGCGGTGCTGCGGGTGCGCGGTGGACTCCACTGAGGTGGCGTCGTGGAAGATGGTCTCAGCGTTCAGGTCCACCTCGGTCGGACTGACCATGATCTTAGCCGCCGACAGCAGAGCCGTCTTACCTTTATTATAGTTCTCCAACACCTACACCGGACAGAGGGACAGAGAGGGACAGAGACAGAGGGACAGAGAGGGACAGAGACAGAGGGACAGAGACAGAGGGACAGAGACAGAGGGACAGAGACAGAGGGACAGAGACAGAGAGAGAGAGAGAGAGACAGAGAGACAGAGAGAGACAGAGAGACAGAGAGACACAGAGAGACAGAGAGACACAGAGGGACAGAGAGACAGAGGGACAGAGAGACAGAGGGACAGAGACAGAGGGACAGAGAGACAGAGGGACAGAGAGACAGAGAGACAGAGGGACAGAGAGACACAGAGGGACAGAGAGACAGAGAGAGAGAGAGAGAGACAGAGAGACAGAGAGAGACAGAGAGAGACAGAGAGACAGAGAGACACAGAGGGACAGAGAGACAGAGAGACAGAGACAGAGAGAGAGAGAGAGACAGAGAGACAGAGAGAGAGAGAGAGACAGAGAGACACAGAGAGACAGAGAGACACAGAGACACAGAGGGACAGAGGGACAGAGATAGAGAGGGACAGAGAGACAGAGGGACAGAGATAGAGAGGGACAGAGAGACAGAGGGACAGAGGGACAGAGAGACAGAGGGACAGAGAGAGAGAGGGACAGAGAGACAGAGGGACAGAGGGACAGAGAGACAGAGGGACAGAGAGAGAGAGGGAGAGAGACAGAGAGAGACAGAGAGAGAGAGAGACAGAGAGACAGAGAGAAAGAGAGAGACAGAGAGACACAGAGAGACAGAGAGACACAGAGACACAGAGGGACAGAGAGACAGAGGGACAGAGATAGAGAGGGACAGAGAGACAGAGACACAGAGGGACAGAGAGACAGAGGGACAGAGATAGAGAGAGAGACAGAGAGACAGAGGGACAGAGAGACAGAGGGACAGAGAGAGAGAGGGACAGAGAGACAGAGAGAGACAGAGACAGAGGGACAGAGAGAGAGAGACAGAGGGACAGAGAGACAGAGACAGAGGGACAGAGACAGAGAGGGACAGAGAGACAGAGACAGAGGGACAGAGACAGAGAGACAGAGGGACAGAGAGAGAGAGACAGAGGGACAGAGAGACAGAGGGACAGAGACAGAGGGACAGAGACAGAGAGACAGAGGGACAGAGAGACAGAGACAGAGAGACAGAGGGACAGAGACAGAGAGACAGAGGACAGAGAACAGAGACAGAGAGACAGGGACAGAGAGACAGAGACAGAGAGACAGAGGGACAGAGAGACAGAGACAGAGAGACAGAGGGACAGAGACAGAGGGACAGAGACAGAGAGACAGAGGGACAGAGAGACAGAGACAGAGAGACAGAGGGACAGAGAGACAGAGAGAGAGACAGAGAGAGACAGAGACAGAGGGACAGAGACAGAGAGAGGGACAGAGAGAGACAGAGACAGAGGGACAGAGACAGAGAGGGACAGAGGGACAGCAAAGCAAAGGTAAATAAATCTTAAATAAATGAATTATGAGGTGAAAACACAAACACATTAAATCTGATTGGCTGAGCCGTGTGACATCATTAACCCCCCCCCCCCCCCCCCCCGCTGATATACAATACATTATTTTAATTATTAATTACTAATTAATATAAACAGATCAGCACTCAACCTGTTACACTGTTTACAAACTGCCTTCTGTCATTTAGACACCAGAGGGCAGTGTTTGATTGAGTTCACTCTATAAACCAGACTCGATTATCAGATTATTGATTATGTTTTTAATGAAGATCAGATTATTAATTATGTTTTTAATGAAGATCAGATTATTAATTATGTTTTTAATGAAGATCAGATTATTAATAAAGTTTTTAATGAAGATCAGATTATTAATTATGTTTTTAATGAAGACCAGATTATTAATTATGTTTTTAATGAAGATTAGATTATTGATTATGTTTTTAATGAAGATTAGATTATTGATTATTGTTTTTAATGAAGATCAGATTATTAATTATGTTTTTAATGAAGATCAGATTACTGATTATGTTTTTAATGAAGATCAGATTATTGATTATGTATTTAATGAAGATCAGATTATTGATTATGATTTTAATGAAGATCAGATTATTGATTATTGTTTTTAATGAAGATCAGATTATTAATTATGTTTTTAATGAAGATCAGATTATTAATTATGTTTTTAATGAAGATCAGATTATTGATTATGTATTTAATGAAGATCAGATTATTGATTATGATTTTAATGAAGATCAGATTATTGATTATTGTTTTTAATGAAGATCAGATTATTGATTATTGTTTTTAATGAAGATCAGATTATTGATTATGTTTTTAATGAAGATCAGATTATTAATTATGTTCTTAATGAAGATCAGATTATTGATTATGTATTTAATGAAGATCAGATTATTGATTATGATTTTAATGGAGATCAGATTATTGATTATTGTTTTTAATGAATATCAGATTATTAATTATGTTTTTAATGAAGACCAGATTATTGATTATTGTTTTTAATGAAGATCAGATTATTGATTATTGTTTTTAATGAAGATCAGATTATTAATTATGTTTTTAATGAAGATTAGATTATTGATTATTGTTTTTAATGAAGATCAGATTATTGATTATGTTTTTAATGAAGATCAGATTATTAATTATGTTTTTAATGAAGATCAGATTATTAATTATGTTTTTAATGAAGATTAGATTATTGATTATTGTTTTTAATGAAGATCAGATTATTGATTATGTTTTTAATGAAGACATTTCTGAATCTTGTTTTTAATTACAGTGAGTTTGTAAGTGTTTAATTAAATCAGACAGATTAATTAAATCGAGGTTGTGTATTATTGAGAATAAATCACGTAAACAGGGGGCGCTGTTCTCCACTACACGCTGGGACTCAGAACACCTCCTTATGGGATTGGGGCAGATCTCCTGCTCCTCCTCACAAACCGCGTGAAACAAAACCTCTGAATATTACACACACACACACACACACACACACACACACACAAACACAAAAACACACACCCCCAAACAAACAACACACACACACACACACACACACACACACAAACAAAAAACACACCTAAACAAACGCACAAACACACACACACACACACACACAAAAACAAAAAACACACAAAAACGCACACCCCCAAACAAACACACACACACACAAAAAAAAAACCACACACACACAAAAACAAAAAACACACACCTAAACAAACGCACACACACACACACACAAAAAAAAAAAACACCCACACACAAACAAACAAAAAAAACACACACACAAAACACACACACACAAAAACAAAAAATACACACCTGAACAAACACACAAACACACACAAAAACAAAAAACACACACCCAACCAAACACACAAAAACAAAAAACACACACACAAACACACAAAAACACACACACACACAAAACAAAAAAACACACACACAAACAAAAAAAAACACACACCCCCAAACAAACACACACACAAAAACACACACACACACACACAAACAAAAAATACACACCTAAACAAACGCACACACACACACACACAAAAACAAAAAACACACACCCAAACAAACACACACCCAAACAAACGCGCGCACACACACACACACACACACACACACACACACACACACACACAGAATTAAAACAGAGCAGCTGTGCTGGATCATTTATTAAAGAATAAAAGTTTAAATAAAGAGAATAATTAATAATGAATCATTTAAACAGAACGTTTTCATGAAGCTGGACGTCAACACACAACACCATGTGACCCGGACAGATCGCCCACCTGTCCAATCAGCGGGAGCCCACCGGCCTCAAGGTTCATGTGTTTAAACAGGAGTCGGGTCCTGTCATGTCCTCTAATGTCCTCTCATGTCCTGTCATGTCCTCTCAGGTCCTGTCATGTCCTCTCATGTCCTCTAATGTCCTCTCATGTCCTGTCATGTCCTCTCAGGTCCTCTCAGGTCCTGTCATGTCCTCTCATGTCCTCTAATGTCCTCTCATGTCCTGTCATGTCCTCTCATGTCCTGTCATGTCCTGTCATGTCCTCTCACGTCCTCTCATGTCCTGTCACGTCCTCTCAGGTCCTCTCAGGTCCTGTCATGTCCTCTCATGTCCTCTAATGTCCTCTCATGTCCTGTCATGTCCTCTCATGTCCTGTCATGTCCTGTCATGTCCTCTCACGTCCTCTCATGTCCTGTCACGTCCTCTCAGGTCCTCTCAGGTCCTGTCATGTCCTCTCAGGTCCTGTCATGTCCTCTCATGTCCTCTCATGTCCTCTCATGTCCTGTCATGTCCTCTCATGTCCTCTCATGTCCTGTCAGGTCCTGTCAGGTCCTGTCAGGTCCTGTCAGGTCCTGTCAGGTCCTCTCATGTCCTGTCATGTCCTCTCAGGTCCTCTCAGGTCCTGTCATGTCCTCTCATGTCCTCTCATGTCCTCTCAGGTCCTCTCATGTCCTGTCATGTCCTCTCATGTCCTGTCATGTCCTCTCATGTCCTCTCAGGTCCTGTCATGTCCTCTCATGTCCTCTCATGTCCTGTCATGTCCTCTCATGTCCTCTCATGTCCTCTCATGTCCTGTCATGTCCTCTCATGTCCTGTCATGTCCTCTCATGTCCTGTCATGTCCTCTCAGGTCCTCAGACCTTTATTTTCACTCAGTGCAGATTCCTTTAAAGCTTCAGATTATAAATAAAACAAAAGCAACCTGGAAGAACATACCAACTCACCACGGAGAGGACTGAATCTCTAACCCCTCCCCCCCCCATAAGCTGAGATCTCCTGTGGGACGATCAACCGCCTGAAGCTGGTGAGTTTCAGCTTTCTGATAAGACACGACGCGAGAGCAGAAGTTTAAAATAAATGGAGGAACTTGGAGGCAGTGTGGAGTTCACACATCACTGCTGGATGAAAGCCCACGGCTGGGATAGGATCCAGAACATCCAGCAGAACCTTCTAAAGAAAGAGCCAGATCTGCTCGCGCAGCACCGCGTGGGTCAGGATTAAACTCAGTGGGAGTTCTGATACATCACCATCGGACTCGTGGATTACCACCACCACCACCGCCACTGCCACCGCCATCGCCGCCGCCGCCACCGCCACCATCACCACCATCACCACCACCACCGTCAACACCGCCACCATCACCACCACCACCACCACCACCACCACACCATCACCACCAACACCACCACCACCACCGCCACTGCCACCGCCATCGCCGCCGCCGCCACCACCATCACCACCATCACCACCGACACCACCATCACCATCACCACCACCACCACCACCACCGCCAACACCACCACCACCACACCACCACCACCATCACCACCAACACCACCACCACCACCACCACCACCACCACCATCACCACCAACACCATCACCACCAACACCACCACCACCACCGCGCGGTTCAGTATGAACGCCGCAGGGACAACCACCGCTGGAACAACCACCGGGTCAAGGTGTGTACTGCGGGTGGATCAGTTGCAGTGCTGGGTGAACCAAACAACCACCGCTGCAACAACCACCGCGGAAAAACGGTGCAAACAACCACCGCTGGGTGATGAACCACGCAAGGGACAACTGATGAGTCAACCGTGTTGGAACAACCAGTGGTGGTGTTGGGTGTGATCAATCACTGGTGATGAGTCACAGTGTTGGGTGGGTAATGACCACTGCAAGGGTGGGTGATGAGTGGTGGTGTTGGGTGGGTGATGAGTCGCAGTGTTGGGTGGGTAATGAGTGGTGGTGTTGGGTGGGTGATGAGTCGCAGTGTTGGGTGGGTAATGAGTGGTGGTGTTGGGTGGGTGGTGAGTCGCTGTGTGGGTGGGTGGGTGAGTCACGGTGTAAGGGTGGGGTGGGTGATGAGTCGCAGTGTTGGGTGGGTGATGAGTGGTGGTGTTGGGTGGGTGATGAGTAACGTTGTGTTGGGTGGGTGATGAGTGGTGGTGTTGGGTGGGTGGTGAGTCGCTGTGTTGGGTGGGTAATGAGTTGCGGTGTAGGGTGGGTAATGAGTGGTGGTGTTGGGTGGGTGATGAGTCACGTTGTGGGGTGGGTGATGAGTCGCAGTGTTGGGTGGGTCATGAGTTGCCGTGTAGGGTGGGTAATGAGTGGTGATTTTGGATGGGTGATGAGTTGCAGTGTAGGGTAGGTGATGAGTTGTGGTGTTGGGTGGATGATGAGTCGCGGTGTTGGGTGGGTGATGAGTCACGGTGTTGGGTGGGTGATGAGTCACGGTGTTGGGTGGGTGATGAGGTGCAGTGTTGGGTGGGTGATGAGGTGCGGTGTTGGGTGGGTGATGAGGTGCGGTGTTGGGTGGGTGATATGGTGCACAGTTGGGTGGGTGATGAGTGTGCGTGTGTTTGGGTGGGTGATGAGGTGCGGTGTTGGGTGGGTGATGAGTGCGGTGTTGGGTGGGTGATGAGTCGCAGTGTTGGGTGGGTGATGAGTTGCAGTGTTGGGTGGGTGATGAGGTGCGGTGTTGGGTGGGTGATGAGGTGCGGTGTTGGGTGGGTGATGAGGTTGCAGTGTGGGTGGGTGATGAGTGGTGGTGTTGGGTGGGTGATGAGTGGTGGTGTTGGGTGGGTGATGAGTCGCAGTGTTGGGTGGGTGATGAGTTGTGGTGTTGGGTGGGTGATGAGTTGCAGTGTTGGGTGGGTGATGAGTCGCAGTGTTGGGTGGGTGATGAGTTGCAGTGTTGGGTGGGTGATGAGTTGCAGTGTAGGGTGGGTGATGAGTTGCAGTGTTGGGTGGGTGTTGGGGTGGGTGATGAGTTGCAGTGTTGGGTGGGTGATGAGTTGCAGTGTTGGGTGGGTGATGAGTTGCAGTGTTGGGTGGGTGATGAGTTGCAGTGTTGGGTGGGTGATGAGTTGCAGTGTTGGGTGGGTGATGAGTTGCAGTGTTGGGTGGGTGATGAGTTGCAGTGTTGGGTGGGTGATGAGTCGCAGTGTGGGTGGGTGATGAGTCGCAGTGTAAGGCCTCACTCCAGTTCCACGGTGGTTGGGATCTGCAGTGTTGGGTGGGTGAATGAGTTGCAGTGTTGGGTGGGTGATGAGTTGCAGTGTAGGGTGGGTGATGAGTTGCAGTGTAGGGTGGGTGATGAGTTGCGGTGTTGGGTGGGTGATGAGTTGCAGTGTAGGGTGGGTGATGAGTTGCAGTGTAGGGTGGGTGATGAGCTGCAGTGTTGGGTGGGTGATGAGTTGCAGTGTTGGGTGGGTGATGAGTTGCAGTGTTGGGTGGGTGATGAGTTGCAGTGTTGGGTGGGTGATGAGTTGCAGTGTAGGGTGGGTGATGAGTTGCAGTGTAGGGTGGGTGATGAGGTGCAGTGTTGGGTGGGTGATGAGTTGCAGTGTTGGGTGGGTGATGAGTTGCAGTGTTGGGTGGGTGATGAGTTGCAGTGTTGGGTGGGTTGATGAGTTGCAGTGTTGGGTGGGTGATGAGTTGTGGTGTTGGGTGGGTGATGAGTTGCAGTGTAGGATGGGTGATGAGTTGTGGTGTTGGGTGGGTGATGAGTCGCAGTGTTGGGTGGGTGATGAGTTGTGGTGTTGGGTGGGTGATGAGTTGAGGTGTTGGGTGGGTGATGAGTTGCAGTGTTGGGTGGGTGATGAGTTGCAGTGTTGGGTGGGTGATGAGTTGTGGTGTTGGGTGGGTGATGAGTTGCAGTGTAGGATGGGTGATGAGTTGTGGTGTTCCAACACACCCATGAGTCCAGTGTATCAACACACCCAGTTGCAGTGTTGGGTGGGTGATGAGTTGCAGTGTTGGGTGGGTGATGAGTCGCAGTGTAGGGTGGGTAATGAGTTGCAGTGTTGGGTGGGTGATGAGTGTTGGGTGGGGTTGGGCAGTGGTAAGGCCTCCTCCAGTTCCACGGTGGTTCTGGGATCTGCAGTGTGGGTGGGTGATCCAACACATCCAACACACCCATGATGAGTGTTGGGTGGGGTTGAGCAGTGGTAACCTCCTCCGGTTCCACGGTGGTTCCCAACAACCCATCACACCCAACACATGATGACAACCAACACATTGGGTGGATGAACACATTGGGTGGGGTTGAACAGTGGTAAGGCCATCCTCCCCAACCACGGTGGTTCTGGGATCTGCAACACATGGGTGATGAGTGGTGGTGTTGGGTGGATGACACACCAGTGTTGGGTGGGGTTGAACACCCAACACACCCAGGCATCCTCCACATCCAAACCACGGTGGTTCTGGGATCTGCAACACAAACAACACATTCCAACACCCCAGTGGTGGTGTTGGGTGGATGATGAGTGTTGGGTGGGGTTGAGCAGTGGTAAGGCCTCCTCCGGTTCCACACACCCAACATCTCCAACACACCCAACACATCCAACACCAACCCCAACACAAACCCAACACATCCAACACACCAACACATCCAACACATCCAACACTTCCAAAACACATCCCAGTCGCAAACACACCCAACACATCCAACAAACCCATGACACCCAACACACCAACACACACATCCAAGGCACATCCAACCCCGGTTCCACGGCGGTTCTGGGTTCTGCAGTGTGGGTGGAGCGTCGGTGTGGCGTGGCATCCAAACACCCAACACAGTAACACAAACACATCCACACTTCATGGAACAGATCTGAACACCCAACACTTCCAACACAGCACACTGCAACACACAGCGAGAAACATTACCGTCACAGGAACACCCAACACACCCAACACATCCCAACACACACAACACATCCAACAAACCCAACACACCACACACACCCAACACACACCAACACATCCAACACAACCCCAACACACCCAACACATCCAACACAACACATCCAACACACCCCAACACACCCAACACACCCAACACCCCAACACACCAACACCCAACACACCCAACACATCCAACACATCCAACACACCCAACACACCCAACACACCCAACACACCCAACACACCCAACACATCCAACACATCCAACACACCCAACACACCCAACACACCCAACACATCCAACACATCCAACACACCCAACACACCCAACACACCCAACACAACCAACACAGCCAACACACCCAACACACAACAACATCCAAACCCAACACATCCAACACCCAACACCCAACACACCCAACACATCCAACACACCCAACACATCCAACACACCCAACACATCCAACACATCCAACACACCCAACACATCCAACACACCCAACACATCCAACACATCCAACACACCCAACACACCCAACACATCCAACAAACCCAACACATCCAACACACCCAACACACCCAACACACCCAACACATCCAACACACCCAACACAACAAACCCAACACACCCAACACACCCAACAACACATCCCAACACATCCAACACACCAACACCAACCCCCAACACCAACCAACACACCCAACACATCCAACACACCCAACACATCCAACACAAACACACCCACACATCCAACACAACCCACCCAACACACCCAACACACCCAACACATCCAACACACCCAACACATCCAACACACCCAACACATCCAACACACCAACACACCCAACAAACCCAACACACCCAACACATCCAACACCCCAACACACCCAACACACCCAACACATCCAACACACCCAACACTTCCAACACACCCAACACATCCAACACACCCAACACACCCAACACATCCAACACACCCAACACATCCAACACACCCAACACATCCAACACACCCAACACACCCAACACACCAAACAAACCCAACACATCCAACACACCCAACACATCCAACACATCCAACACACCCAACACACCCAACACATCCA